>OY757275.1:4016573-4325573 GCA_963584085.1 Pyrausta aurata | reverse complement strand
AATGACACTTATGAACGTCAAATATAAAAATTAAAATAAATGTGCGAAACATGTCTCCTTATCTTTTGGGCCCTACCAGCGCTTCGAGACAGAACACAGACAATTAGGCAAGTGCTGAGAAGAAACGCCGGAACAAACTCAGTCACCACTAGCTGCCGTAAAATCAAAATCATCAAAGGAAAGTACATCAGTCGGTGCAGGCTGGACGGACCACACATTCGTGTCGTTTAGATAGTCTTGAACCTTATAATAGCCTTTAGACATAAGCGTGTTTTTAACGTGTTTCTTAAATTTATCAACCGGCAATTCGACAAGATTGTGTGGTATATTATTAAAGAATTTTATACAATTTCCCATGAACGAGTTACTAGTTTTAACTAATCTGAAGTTAGGAACGACAAGCTTGTGTTTATTTCTTGTGTTATATGGGTGAATGTCGCTTTTCTTCATGAAATTATCTAAATTTTTACGAACGTACATTATATTGTCAAAAATGTATTGAGAAGCCACAGTTAATATGTTGATTTTCTTAAAGACCTCTCTCAGGGAGTCACGAGGACTAAGTTTATAAATAGCACGAATGGCTCTTTTCTGCAAAATAAATATGGTTTCAATGTCTGAAGCAGAACCCCACAAGAGAAGACCGTAAGACATAATACTGTGGAAGTAACTAAAATATACAAGCCTCGCCGTTTCAACATCAGTCAGATACCTAATTTTTCTAACTGCAAAGGCAGCTGAGCTTAGCCTCCCAGTTAGGGCTTCAATATGAGGTCCCCACTGTAATTTTGAGTCAAGTGTAATGCCCAGAAATACAGTGGAGTCCATTAAGACTAGATTATTACCATTTAGTACAATATTTGGTGTAAGTTGCTTTACATTAGGCAAAGTGAATTTTATACATTTAGTTTTACTAGCATTTAGTAACAAGTTATTAGTGGTGAACCAATTCAATACTTTGGAGAGAGTATTGTTTACTTCGTCAAAATTTTCTTCATGTCTTTTCATTTTAAAAATCAAAGAAGTATCATCAGCAAACAAAACTATCTCACAAAGATTTTTGGAATGAAATGGTAGGTCGTTTACATATATTAGGAAGAGTAAGGGCCCCAATATTGAGCCCTGGGGCACCCCCATTTGAAGGGGGGCACCGGAAGAGTAGGTACCATTTATGTTAACAGATTGTATTCTACCTGATAGGTATGAACTTAACAACCTAGATGAGTTTTCCGAGACACCATAGTGTTCCAACTTAATGAGCAGTGTTTGATGGTCTACACAATCAAACGCCTTTGATAAATCACAGAATACACCTACAGCATCATGTTTGTCTTCAAAAGCATCAAGAATGTGTCTGATGAGTGCTACCCCAGCATCAGTTGTATTTCTACCTTTAGAGAACCCAAACTGTTTTTCGTGTAGTAAATTATTAAGTTTAAAATGGGAAAGTAATTGATTAAAAATGAGTTTTTCAAAAATTTTACTTATTGTGGGTAATATTGAAATTGCTGAAATTTAATTTTTAAAACTGACTTTTCTCAGGAAATAAAAAAAACTCAACTTCATCCCTGTTGTATTATACTATAAAGTTTAGATTGTAGTAAGCACACTTTTATAAGTCAAAGTGGTCAGAACTTTATTAATTAAGTACACACTGGCCACATGAAAAAATCTTTAGCACGCAATTGAAAATTCAAAAAAAAACTATTTTATTTTTTCTGATGGCTTAGTGGCCAGCAAGTTCGCAAAGCGCACAAAAAAAATATCACTGTCACAGTTGAGCTTTATCTTTCACTAAAGATGACCACACTAGACGACCTAGTGTTCTCTTTAGCAGGCCTATTGGCTATTGTGGCTGTGCTGCGGAGTGCGAAGATAGCTTCTTGGCCATTCATTGAGGCCTTAGTATGTCAGGCTAGACCAAAAACAATAGAGTGGGTAACTGGTGTAATCGCGGTGTAAAGAGGGCTAAGATCTTTGTAGAGTATCTAAAGGTGACTACAGCTACCAGTCCTGTAGAATATTTAATTTAAAAACTTACTTTACCTAAAATTACCAATATCAGGTGACAGGTTTTGTAAAACCTGCATAAATAAATAAATATGCGCCGGACAACACACCATTCAACTGGTTTTGATGTAAGGAATTTTCTTTCTTGTTTAACAAAGTACCAGACAACGATAATGACGGGGGCGTCTCCCATAAATACTTTAATACATATAACATCCATGACGTAGTTAGAAATGTTCGTGCTCATCGTCATCACACAAACATTTGCCCCTTGCAGGATTCGAACTCGTGACCGCTGTTTCAGTAGTCAAGGATAGGTAAAACTCATACATAAATTATTTACAGAGTAGGTACTATGAATGACGTCATCGTGTCAAGAGTTAGCAAAAGAAAAATAAAACCGCAGTGTCCGACAAAAAGTAACAAAAAATCTAAACTGAAAGGTAACACCCGATCAGGGGCGGGCTTGTAGCAAAAAGCGATTGCTTCCAGCAAATCCAAGTTTAGAGCACACGTCAAATATTTGAGATGCGATTAAGCGGCGGTTTGATTGATGGCGGTTGTATTTGAGTATAGAGTAGAGAAATGAAGAGGCTACAGCCTACGGGGTAAGTACCACAATCACACAAAAACATAAAAAGTTCTATGTTTTAATTATTACAAGGACGAAGAGTACAAATATTCAGACAGTTTAGAACTGTAGAAATTAATTTTCGAGATAAACTCAGTTTAATTTGAGACTCAATATTGAGGTGGGATAGGATAGGATATGGATCCATGGAGTGGAGTATGGAGTCACTCGTGTCAATATTACGAGTGATTTTCTTTCGAAAATCAATGAGAAGTCGACGAAAATCGAACGAAAATAAAAGCGCGAATAGGTCGTTTAAAACTGATTTACGTTTTTAAAAATCATGTGTGCTATTTGGATTTCAACTGATTTTATGCAGCCTCTGACGAACTTTTAAATTCCAATATCTTTGTTTCATAGCTACTCTGCACAGCAGCTGAGGCGGCCCCAGTTTGTCGTAGTTTAAAACAATTAAACACATTATGGTGATACCGCAAACATAACGGGATTATTTCTATTCCTGTGGGAACTTTGCTTTTCATTTGCTCGACTGAAACAAAAGTTAGAGAGGTTAATAGTTTTATTTTATTCTAAAAAATCCTCTTAAATTACAACTTGCAATACATTATGTGATCGTGGTCCCAGGAAAACTCCACTGATTTTTGTAGAAACAAAGCTTTATTCAACACTTCTTATAATTTTAACACTTCCAACAGTTCTTATAAAGTAATATCGCTAATACATATTCGCTAGTACATAGGTTTCACCAAACCTCCGTTCAAGTCGACTGTCGGTGATCGAATGCCCGAGCGCCCCGAGCGAGTTCTGTCCACAAGTCCGCTCCCCACCCAGCGGCAGCGTGGTGGGGCTCGTTGGAGGGAAAAAGTGTTGCCAGTTTAGAAATAACGATAACGATTCAATAAAATAACGGAATGATAGTGGTATTGAGTAACAACTCGGCCATCCGATCACCAACGAGCCCCTTCGTTGGAAGAAAGCAAAAATTCATTATGATAAAATAGTACAACAGTTAGTAATACATCGCAATATTGGTACTATTTCGATAACTTAAAAAAAACAATTAAATAAAAGGAAACCATAACAAGTGTATTAATGACAACATTATTTTATACAAGTCTGAGAATCACTTAGATGCTATGCATGGATTATAATTATCATTTTACTATACCTATTTATCACTAAAATCGCTATTAATCGTCTTTTCCTTTCTTTCAATTGAAAGAATCCTTCACATGTCGCTAGTCACTAACAATTGATAGAATCATTCATAAATCACTGATCACTATTTTATAGACTATTTATTGAGTTCTCATTTGGCGACACAATCATAGTGCCCGGCATGCCCACAATAAATAGTCTCATATCCATGCCACAAGTATACGTTAAGCCGGAATCCTTTCGGGCTTACTGCATACACATGGGCTTTTCACTAAAGGGCATTAGATACTATCACTCTGATCATTAGAATCAGTATCGTGTGAGGGATTTCCATCCTGGGTGTTATTAGTGATATCTCTATCACATTCTTCAGCAGAGTCTGAGCTAACATCTACATCGCTATCAGTTATTGGCTTGAAAGACAGCCAAGGGTGCATTTTGTCCGTTGCAATTATACCTTCATAACGACGTCCTTTCCGAGACAGAGGCGTGTCCTCTACCACGTAACGGTCATTGGGAAGAACTTTTATTACCCTATACGGTCCCTGAATTTTCGGCTCCAACTTTTTAGATTGTCCGCTGCCTGATGCAACTGCTCGTTCTATTCTAACTAGATCACCAATTTGGTAATCTCGTGCTCTCTTTTTGCTCTTGTCGTATCTATTTTTACTAACTTGACTTTGTTTTTTCATCAGATAGCTAGCGCGAGTTCTCATTTCTTCTAAATTTTGGTTAGAAAGGCCGTTCCCTATGTCGGATGCAACTTCGTTTAAAATCCCCTGAGAAGCATTCATTACTCTCCTACCGAATAAAAGCTCACTGGGGGTTTTCTTAGTTATGTCGTGAACTGTGGTATTAATTCCTAGCTGTATATCCGGGAGACTCTGATCCCAGTTGCGCGGATCTTTTCCGTGAGTCATTGTACCTAAAGCAGCCAAAATTGTTCGGTTTGATCTTTCGACTTGACCATTAGCGCGAGGGGTAGATACTGCGTTAAGAATATGCTTTATACCGAGTGACTGAGTAAATGACTTAAATTTTTTGCTTGTAAAACATGTGCCTCTATCAGTTATTAAGCGTGTTGGCGTTCCAAAGTAGCCTATGAGATTCTTTAATACTTTTATTGTTTCAGAGCTCTTTGTGCTTTTTACTGCTGCTAATGTCACGAATTTTGTAAAAGCGTCAATTATTACGAGAATATACGAATTTCTACTTTTGCTCTTATTGAAAGGACCTAAATGGTCCGCATGAAGTGTATGAAACGGTATCGCAACTTTTTCTATAGGGTGTAAATGACCTCGACGCGCACCAGCAGGTACTTTGTGATGAGCGCATTCTAAGCAGGCAGACACATACTTTCTGACAAAAGATCTCATTTTTGGAAACCAATACAATGCACGGATTCGATCAAGTGTTTTGTCAAATCCAAAATGGCCAACGTCGTCGTGATTGGACTTTACTACTTGCCATCGTGACCCTTTAGGCACCACCCACCTAAGCGTGTCCTCGGCCACGACCCTATAAACGCGCCCATTCTTAAGTTTGTAATTTTTGTTAATGTCTGCTACTTTAGCAGTTTCCGGGTCAGAAAGGATATCCTTGATGTGTTTAATTTCGTCATCCGATGATTGGACAGTGACAATCCAATCTTCAGCAGTAACGGCGAGAACGTCTACGATATGAGGTCTTTCGGACGTTGCGTCTATTGGGGCCCGGCTTAACGCATCTACATGAGCCATTTTGTCTCCTGGACGGTACTCAAATTCACAATCAAACTCCTGCAATTGTACCCACCACCTTGCAATCTTTGGGATCAGATCTCTCTTTGTAAGAGTGGTCCGCAGCGAATTGCAGTCTGTTATGATCTTGAACCGCATCCCTAAAAGATATATTCTGAACTTGTTTAGCGATGCTATTACAGCCAAAGTCTCGAGCTCAAAAGAATGTAGTTTTTGCTCGTCTAACGAAGTTTGGCGACTGTAATATGCTACTACCTTCCAGAGTCCTTCATTAGACTTTTGAAGGAGGATCCCAGCTACTCCAAACTTACTGGCGTCAGTGTGGAGTTGTGTTTCTAGTGTTCGATCGTATAAAGCAAGAATAGGTCTACTTACCAAGCGTTCCTTCACTTCTGAAAAAGCTGCCTCCTCATCGAGCGTCCACCTCCAATTAGCATCCTTTCTTAAAAGAGCAGTAAGTGGTCTAACTATGAGGGCGAACCCCTTAACAAAACGCCGGAAGAAGCTTGCTAATCCTAAAAACCTCCTTATATCATGAATATTTTTGGGAGTGGGGAATTTTGAAACTGCTTCAGTTTTAGAAGATCCAGGCTTAATGCCATCACCACTTATTTCAAAACCCAGGAACTCTAACTTATTAAACATGAATTTACATTTCTTTAATTTAAGTGTTAATCCCCCCTCTTTCAGAAGAGTCATAACCTCGTCTAACCTCTGTATGCTCTCTTCAAATGATCGGGCTGGTATGAGTACATCGTCCATGTAAATTATCACGTACCCTACTTTAGCTTTATCAAGAATCTTGTGCATCGCCCTCTGAAAGACAGACGGTGCGTTTGCAAGTCCAAAAGGCATTCTTGTATATTCAAATTGGCCATCTGGGGTTACAAAAGCGGTCTTTTCTTGGGACTGTTCAGAGATGGGTATCTGGTAGTATCCAGATGCCAGATCAAGAGTTATAAAGATGCTATGACCGGCCAATTGGTCCAACAGGTCCTCGACCCTGGGGAGGGGATAGTGATCTCGTTTGGTCTTATTGTTTAGTGCCCTATAATCTACGCATAAGCGTTTCTCTCCATTTTTCTTTTTAACAATTACTATAGGGCTGGCATAGGGTGACGAAGACTCCTTAACTATGCCACAATCTAACATCTCTGTTACCATATTTCGGACGGTCTCTCTCTCAGGATATGAAAGCCTATATGGCCTATAAACCACTGGTTCACTATCTTTTAATTGGATATCCATTTCAATCACATTAGTGAAACCAAGGTCTCTGAGGCAGGTAGAGAAACATTCTTTATATTTGGTAAGTAAGTCCCTAATGGCCTGTTTTTGTTCGTTACTTAGATTTTCATCTACAACCGGTTCGAAATCATCGCAGTCCTTAAAATCTAATGCCTTGACATCATACACGTATTTGCAACCATTAGCAATTAAACTTCGAGTAAGTAATTGATCACGTTTTAAGCTTAAATCTCTAGTGCTCAAATTTAGGATTAATATACGACCTTCTCCCTTATTCAAAATGTACTCTCCAGGAAACATATAATACTCCGACCCAATTTGGCCTCGGACACCACCATTAACGAACAAACTCCCCGAATATGTTGATTTTATATTAATGAGAACAGGCATTATTACACCCGGTCTAATAACAGTATCAACGCTACAAATTAAATATGCTTTAGAGTCGTTAATTTTGGTTATGTGCAAGCTATTCGCGGTTTTCGTTATTTTTATTCCAGGTCGTTCGGAAAAAGTGTGACCTAAAAGTACCGGATAATTTATGAGACTGTCCTCAATGATCAAAGCTTCGACCTTATCCTCTGTAACGTCCTGTACCTGAATACAAACAACGGTTCTGCCAATGGGTTGATACGGTATGTTGCCAAGTCCTCTCAAAAGTGGTAAATTATGGTCCCGATTAAATTTAACGCCAAGCTTTAAAGCAACGGACAATCGTATTAATGTGCATTCACTACCTAAATCTAAATGACAGTCTACAGTTTCGCCGTTAATACACGCTGGGAAGGTATAGATACTAGGCGACATTTGGCTACCGATATTAAGAACACTCTTTGCATTGTCAGGTTTATGTGTTTTTGCTTTCGGGCAACTATCCGACAAATGACCTATTAAGTTACATATGGTACACTTTAAAATTGGTTTTTCGCATCGATAACTAGGATGGCCTACTTGCTTGCAATTAAAGCAAGTTATGTTACTACTTTCAGATTTGTTTACTTTTGTTTTGTTTGGGTAATTACTATTTACCGAGCGTTTTTCTTTAGCTCCTCTATCGGGTTCTCTGAAGGAGCCGGGTTTGACCGTTTTGAAAAACATTAACAGTTGTTCTGGCTCTGTGAATTGCGCGGCCTGGGCCCCTATCCTCATTCCCCTATCTTCAATACCTAGCACAAGACAATCTACAGCGTCTTTATGATAAATTTTGCATCTATTAAGTAGGTTAATTTTAGCGTAATAGTATAACTCAGGGGAGTCACCAAAACGTAGTTTTTTGTTAAGCATTTCTATCAGTAATTCGCCATAATTCTGGCTAGATGGAAATGTTTCCATTAGTTTTGTTTTCCATTCTTGCCATGTGAGCATAAGACTAGGTAAACCGAGGTACCACGTTTTAGCGACACCCATGAGCTTGGGAAGTGCATGATGAATGACTTCTTTTTCAGTCCAATCGTATATTTGCCTACACTCTTCAACTTTGGAAAGCCATGCATTTATAGTTTGTTCCTTTACCATTGGGTCAAACTCGGGTATTACTTTATGAAGGGATGGAAACCTCTCACTCGTACCAGATTTCATTGATTTAACTAGATCCATAAAAGACTCAATCAAAGAATTATCACTTACATTGCGGCTTCTTACGTGACGGTATCGCACACCGTCGTCACTGTCGTCACTGTCCAGCCTGCTTTTGCGCTTGGTGTTACGTGGTCGGCTCTGGCTGTGATCACGGAACCTGTAGCGCCTTCCACTGCGACGCTCGGTGCTACGTCTGCTATGACGCACCGGGCTCCTACTGCGGCTGGGCGATCCGTCTTCAGATCGTTCCTTGGGAACGCTCTTCACTTTACTGCGTCTACCATGGTGCCTCAGAAGTATCGGGCTCGGGCTGCGATGTTTGCTCGGTCGTTCACTTCGACGTTGTGTGGATCGACGGCTGGTGCGGTTCCTAGTGGAACAACTGCTATTGCGACGATGGCTTGCTTTGCCATCTCTCGTCTCCCGTCTGGCAGACAGGCTGTCCACTGGCGAACGCGATCGATCTTGTTCCATGATCAAGCTGAAGAAAAAAAAAACCGCATGAACGCTCTTTGTGTAAAGTAAATTCACTTTTTGGAGAAGTTATACGGCCATTTTGGCACCTGGGTACCGTTCATCGTACAACTACGTTGCAAAAATAGCTGTTAATATTATCAAAGATTGCTCTGATGAAAAATTAATAAATTCTATGCCTTATTAAATGCTAGCAAGTCCACAGCCTATAATTTATTTAATCAGTAAGGTAATCAATCACTCGACCATATTACCGGAGAGTGCCCCGGCCGAATAAGGTCGGGATTGAGATTTACTCTTCAGGAATATGTTGATACTATCAGGGGGTGCCCTGATCAAGTATTAACAAATCCTGTCCCTAGTCAGATGCTATCAGGTCCTCAGCCTATTAGAAGCAACCAATCACACAACTGTATTACCGGGGAGTGCCCCGGCCGAATAAAGTCGCGATCAAGAATCACTCGTCAGGAATGTATTGATACTATCAGGGGGTGCCCTGATCAAGTATTAACAAATCCTGTCCCTGGTCAGATGCTATCAGGTCCTCAGCCTATTAGAAGCAACCAATCACACAACTGTATTACCGGGGAGTGCCCCGGCCGAATAAAGTCGCGATCAAGAATCGCTCGTCAGGAATGTATTGATACTATCAGGGAGTGCCCTGATCAAGTATTAACAAATCCTGTCCCTAGTCAGATGCTTTCAGGTCCTCAGCCTATTTAAAAGCAACCAATCACACAACCGTATTACCGGGGAGTGCCCCGGCCGAATAAAGTTATGTTAATGATTTGCTCTTTTCAATATGCTGAGACTATCGGGGAGTGCCCCGATCAAGTATCAACATACTTCTTGTAGCTAGCCTTTGTGTATTTTATTTCATTTATTTACTTAGAACATGCAAAATACTTGTGGGCAATGGACGATAACAATGTAAGGCGAAGCAAAATAAAGAAGGAAAAGGAAAAAAAATAATGTAAAATAAAACGTACCTTGTTACCGTAATCCCACTTCTGAGTTGTGATCGTGGTCCCAGGAAAACTCCACTGATTTTTGTAGAAACAAAGCTTTATTCAACACTTCTTATAATTTTAACACTTCCAACAGTTCTTATAAAGTAATATCGCTAATACATATTCGCTAGTACATAGGTTTCACCAAACCTCCGTTCAAGTCGACTGTCGGTGATCGAATGCCCGAGCGCCCCGAGCGAGTTCTGTCCACAAGTCCGCTCCCCACCCAGCGGCAGCGTGGTGGGGCTCGTTGGAGGGAAAAAGTGTTGCCAGTTTAGAAATAACGATAACGATTCAATAAAATAACGGAATGATAGTGGTATTGAGTAACAACTATGAGTAAAATATTGTTGTATTACGTGGTATGTTTGGTCGTATTTATACGTGCTATTGGTGCTATGAAACTTGTTTTTACTAGAACTTTGAACGGCTTGATAAGATAACGCACTGATTTTATTGTTCATGATGTTAGGGCATCAAAAGGAAAAAAACTTTACTCTGTAGGATATCAGTAACTGATGTTTGAGCGACATTTTTAATTTGAAACGCTCAACCCGATTTATCATATTTTTTTAAAATCATTCATCAGTATAACGCACATTTCCAAAGTTTTAAACCGTCTTCAAAAAGAACGAGGTTCTCAATTCGACTGTTTTTTTTATGTTTGTTGCATTTTGTCATGTCTCAGTCATTTGTGGAGCGATTAGACTTTTTTGTCACTTTGGCAGATGTCCTCACATTGCAATAAGCACAAAAGTAAACTTTGAAATCAAATAAAGATTGACCAAGCTTCAACTTCCTATTAAATAGGTTTGAATATACAAACAGATGTACTTAATAGTAAGCGAAAACCGTGCTAATAATTTTCGTTACAACAAAGTTCCTTTATATCTACTAGCCATAAAGATCATGTTACGCTGTTTTAATTTGCGGCCCTCTGTGCAAAGGTGTGCAAATATTTGTACGTCAAAATGTGCGGCAAAATCAAAGGGCCTCTAATCGACGCTAAGCGCCGTGTTATGTTACTATACTCAAGTGTTAGAAAGTCAGATAAGGCCTGAGAAATCCCACAGTTCTAGTGTGTACCTTAAATGATTTTTTTTACATTTAAAAGGCTGAAACCTTGGAAGTGCAGTGAGAATTAGTTACTTGATACGTTCGACTAATAACTTTCGCAAATAACAGCAGGTGCCTTAGTTAGGAGGCTCATTGGGGATTTGATCAAGTTTAATCCGATTTTCTAATTTATATCTGTCACTACTACCTTACTTTTTGTGGGATATAAGGTAAAATATAACCTTTTTTCGTTTATTGTTGTAAGGAATAACCGGTTAAGACCAAGAATAAGCTATATGCATCAAAGAAAACAAAAGTTAAATGTCGCGTCGTATTAAAAGCGCAATTTACACAATATAAAACACAATACACACGTAACATTATGAAAATTAAGTAAATGAAGTCTCATTCATCTATAATACAAAAACTAACCAAACTAAGTAAGTAATTACAAATAAACCTGCCCAACTTTGTAACAAAAATCAACCAATTTTAAGGGAGCGTTATCCATGATGTCTTTAATAAACAGTTAAGTAGCCCATAACTCTAAACGTGTGTTAAATTAGGATGTATCCACTGTGTGGCGGCGAGATGAAAGGGACCGGTGGCGCTATCGGCGCTTTAATGGTATACAGTGCGACTACTTTGAAACTGTCGCTCGAGTTTAAATTTTTTGTTAGATAATATAGGCGTGCTAAATCTAGATAACATGATTTTTAAAGTTCTTGTACAGAAATAGAATTTGGGCTATAGTTATATTGTGATTTCTTACTCTCATAAAACTTTACTTTGTAAGTAAAGCTGCGGCGTTGTATTTTGAACTGAGTGCTGTCAGTGTCATTTCTATCTCGTTTACACTTACCGGTAAAGTAGCGTGCTGTATATTCCTATCTCTGTTTACATTACACTACCTCACGAGCTCACGACTCAGTTACTAACGCGACGACTATATATAGTAAACATTATGTAACCCAGTACAAAAATAGGATCACAATATTATGAAAATAAGCTAAGCACCTACATAGGCTTACGATGCAAAAAACTGATGGCTAAATTTCAATCAGGTAATATGTATAATGCAATAATAAATATTTTTTATAGCCACAATTATGTACACCAGACTTTCCTTAGTCTAAACTAGATTTTTAAAACGCTTTGCTGAAAGAAAATAGGTACAAGCTTTTTGATTAAGAGAGTCACGTTTTGAAGTAGTCGGCCTATAGTCAGAATTAGAAGAGGCTTATAAAAAGAGGCTTGTGTTTACACAGATTTAAGTGGATGGCGCCTGCTCCTAAGCTCCCACCGATATGAGGGATGACTTTGCGGGCTTTTCGATACGCGTGAGCTTTCAATCGATGCATCCTTTGGTTTAGATTATTGACAGATGGAGACTTTTTGTATGGGTTGTGAAATATCATACGAAGATACTCTATGGTCTATGAACAAACTAGAAACTCTGTGTAGATTTTCTTGATTTTGGTTGAAAGCGCCCATTTTTTTAATAATGGCGTTAAGTCTAGTATCTATCTTTGTTATCCATCCAATAGCATTGTTTGATATTATATTATCTGTTCTTTTGTACCCTGAATGAATTTCACAGAGTTGCACTAGCGGTTATTTGCTATTATAATTAATTTAGTAGTTAGTTAAGTAATCATTTGTGTTTAATTAAGCATATGGGCTGGTACTATCGCATTAGGTAAATCCTGTAATGATATTATAAGTTTAATAAGTAAATACAAAAATAACTGGACCGTCTAACTTAATGATATTTAGTCTATACGTAGTCTTCTACCTACTTGCCTATTCGTAAAAAATCTTGTGATGTATATTATTAAACACCAAATGCCTTCACCAAATACAATTTAAAAGCAGTGAAAACTAAACATGTATTCTCTAACGCTCGAAACAGATTACAAAAACTGTCTAAACGCCACTTCAAACATCAAACAAGCCGAAATAGGAACACCAACGATGTGTTTGCTCTCGTTAAGCTTCACTTAAGGAGCTTAAAGTTGTGCTTAACTGCTTAAGGATTTGCCACCAGCCGCTCATCACGTACTCACCGGATATTTGGGGCGATTTTTTGCTGAAGCTTTTAACAGGTTCATAGATTATCTGTGTATAAACACTTTGAATGTCGGACACAACTTTAAAAGTGAGCTACAATGTTCGATATTTACCCCACGCTGAATTTCCAGAGGAAATATTAGATTTCCCCAGAGACCACTTATAAATTTGTCTATTGCAAATTATCATACACTTTTTAACCTTTTAATCGGTATTTTTCTTTTGTCCTTCCCTAAGCTGTCTCTATACTTACTTTACAAAAAAAATAGTTTAAATAATGAAATAATCAGTTTACTTACTTTCGTATAAATAATACTTAGTGAACAAATTTTAACTCTACGGTACCGGTAAAAATCGACCTATTGTGTAATAAATAACTTCTAGTGTAGATACCAAACCAAACTATTTTATATTTAATTCTGCCAAATACCTACCTAAAAGAGCTTTTCAATGATATTGTATTTAGAAGGAGTTTTCTAAATTATAGACAGGAAATGTGTCAAAATAGTTCAAAGAAGTTAACATTAACATCACCGAAATTATTTGATCTTTGATTTAATAGTTTTTGATGATAATAGTTTTAGGATACAGTCTGTCTTATTTATTTGCTTCTTTTATCCTAAATCAGATTTCAATTGGACATAAGAGTATTTTATTTGCTAACTTTAACTATTCCCAAATGACCACAACCAGCAAATGACATAAAGATCATTGGAGAAATTAATTCCATCCCAGCATGGAAGCTTTACGGCTGCACTAATAACCACTTATTGCCACAAAAAGTGCACAGCAATATCAACGCGAAACGTTTAATAAAGCGACAATAAAAACGCATATTTGCATAGCAAATGCGCATAAATTGCTCAATCTGTGTGTTTTATTGTGTCGAGAAAATGGCGCCGTATCGGCCGGGTAGGAAATCCATTACCACTGTTATACCTACTACCTGGGGCTAGCGATGGGATATTGTTAGCAACTGTCGAGATCGATAAAAATATTTATATCAAAATATTTATCTTGAGTATATGCGTTTTTCTGTTACAAAGAAAACTTATCAAATGTATACCTTGAAAATTTGTGTCTATGAGAAGCGACATTATCCGACTTTTTTAATGAGAAATCCAATTCATTTTTTATTGTGATTACAGGGTGCTTGATAATGTTTTTTTTAAAATGTTGCAACACTAAACGTTAATAGCACCAATCGTATAAAGTGCAGTAATAATTACCTTTATTAGTAAATAATACATAATAGTTGACTTATAAGAACACTTATTATGTCTATCAATCTATAAATATCGGCAAACACAAAAATAAGACACACGCATGCATACACTACACTTTCAAGTTAATCGATATCGAGAAAACACAACAATCACAACCGTTTACCATCCCTACGAAAACATATTAGAGTGCACGCCGTCACATTTTCTAATCTATATTCAAATTGGCGCGGCCCGCCGCCGCCATTATTGTGAAAACGGTATATTTTTCCAATTTCGTCCGGAAAACTCACTCTGACGTTTTGAATAAACCCATCCCTTCCATTTTTAAAATGATTTAATTCTGAACTCTATTTTGAATGAAATAAGAGTGATGTGAGATTTTTTGTGTACGACAGTTGAGTTTGTAGAATCGAATGATGCCGATGGGTTGGTACATAAAAAGGGTACATAGAGTTTATTGTACCTCTTCACGTTTGATGTGACGCGTTATTTGGTTATTAGCTGTTTTGTAGCGTTTTATGTGAAAACCGTTTCTTTAAGGAAATGAGTGAGGTAATACGAAAGAAGTCATGCTACTCAGCGAGATGGGTAGACATTAGGTGGAGTAGAATAATAAACTGCACTTGTAAAAAGAAACTATGTCTGATACACAGTTGCTGCTTTTAAAAGTGCAATAAAATAAATTATAATGACAAAATACCATAAAAGTGGATAAGAAGTATGTATTAAGATCTGTTTTGATGCTTAAACCATTTCTATAGACATTTCGCTTTCCTCGTTGTTTTATAAAAATACACACGCAAAATAGTGTAGACTGTAAGTATAGTATGCAATATTTTTATGAATTCAAAATTAACTTTATGTAGGCGAAAATGCTCGTTTTATGAGAAATTCAACCATTCTTATATGTAACAATACCGAAACCACTTGCGTGAACCAAAAGAAAGAGGAGACACCTTCACCTACCCTACGTGCATTTACATTGCATTCATAAATCGTGTATCGGCGACGGAATACGTACATAAATATGGAATAAATACAATGGCTATGAAGAGCCGAGAAAAGCGCTTAAAAGCGAAATGACGGGCGCTCACATCTGTCAGGTAAGTACCAAATGACAGCTGACAGTTTGGCGGCCATTTGCAAATAAAATGGCGGTACTAAAGCGCGTATACTCGACGCTTACGCTCGGTTGGCGATATCAATCAGTCCACGAATCCTGCACAACGGTCAGGTCTCATCATCGCTGCCGAGTGCTAGTCAGCGCTTTTTTCGGCTTTACACACACAATGTTAATTCATGTTCGTTTTGTGGTAGATCTCGTGTGTTTATTTTGAAAATGGCAGCGTTTGTTACAGTTCCGTGGCGCCGGGCCGACAGGGTGACTTGTAAGACAGGACCGAGAAGCAAAGATGCTGGAAGAGATAGTAAAACATCGATATTGGAGCTAAAATGCTAGAAAAACATAATAAATTGTAAAACATTTACAAAAATACACTACCAAAATTGAATTTACTACTAAAAGTAGAGGCACAACCAAAAAACAAGATTTTGCAGCAACACCATTTATTATCATGCGCATATCATCCGAATGCATCAATTTGGTAGATACCTATCCTATATATTGCGATTGTTCTGACCAATGTTCAATCTAATGACTATTGCCTTTAAGATTCAACTTTTTGAGCTTTCAGTCGGCAGTCTGAATCATGCAGGGTGGCACATTAATACACTAGCCTGCAAATATAAATAGAGCAATAACATTACCTCAACTATCAAAACATTCCGTGTCCCTTCCATTAATTTCTCAGTCTCTGTATCTCGAACATAAAATAAGACATCCAGCGGCTCATATTATTTTTATTTATTTATGATTATTTGCATGGTCCGCGCTGGCTGTGACAAGCCAGGCGCTATTGTCCTCCCAAATAATAACGAGATGGCGCTTGTGTTGGCCCTTTTTGCTCCCACCGTCACGACCGGCCCTTAGGAAAGACGTATTTTATAAATAAATGGCAGTTCAATAGCTAAAAATAATAAGATCCACCCGACGACCACTGACATTCGGCCATTTACGAATGTTTAAAAACGTATCTTTCTCACGCGTTGCTTAGTATTAATCACCGTAATTGTAGCATTAGTGCTAAAATGCGTGTAGCAGGTTAATTATTACACTCGAATAATAAATGAGTAGGTCGTTACATATTTATATGCCATTGTTCTGGCATCTGGTTTTTGTGCACTCGAATTCATTGTTTCGGCGATTTGTTTTTTCATAATCGCTGTATTAAGATGGAACGGTAGCATTGTGCATAAGAAATACACTAATTGGGGCACTTAATAAATTCTCATTTAAAGATTTCAATTAAGATATTCCTGTCTGCAAAAATAAAATTCGTAACTTGGTTGGAAAGCAAATAAGATCGTCAGTTTGGTATGATTTCAGATGACTTTTGCAGTTATTTTGTTTCATATACCAGTTGCTGAAATACATCATATATCAGTATGACCACTACGTCACATCAAGGCTGTTTTTGCAGTATTCAATTAACCTATAACTTAATTGGTTTTAATATCGTTACTATTGGTAAGTACCTCTAGTTTACTTATCCATTTCAATTACCGTTATATTCCGTTAACATCTACCATCTACGCGATGGCAGTCCGATATGAAATTGTAAACAGTTGAGACTAACTGTCATATTTCATATAACCAGACGAACTAGTTTGAAGTCATCCCTCAACGCGACTTATGGCTGATAACAACCGATAACTCTGTCCTAGCCTAGTGCGTTGGTATTGCTGTACTTCAATTTGCAATAAAATGTGAAATTTGCATGTAAAATAACTTTGGACTCGATTTATGACAAGTCTAACTTATTGATATCTTGACGACCACAAAATAAAACTGCATAAAAAACACTACAGAAATTAAGATGATTAGTCCTTAGGCCTTGGAGTATAAAATCACAATTAGGTTTAAAAATGGTACTCTAAAGCTATCCCAATCTAACCAATCAAAAAATTTTAATCTACTTCTGCATATCACCATCCTTTCATCTAATTTATGTAGGTATATTCCTTAGTCCTCGGAATATAAAATCACAATTAGGTATTAAATGGTACTTTAACTAAAGCGACCCCAATCCAACCAATCAAAAATTTTAAATCTACTTCAGCATATCACTATCCTTTCATCCAATTTATGTAGGTATATTTTTTGTCATCCTTTTATCCAATATACATATTTTTAGGGTTCCGTAGCCGAATGGCAAAAAACGGAACCCTTATAGTTTCGTCAAGTCTGTCTGTCTGTCTGTCTGTCCGTCCGTATGTCACAGCCACTTTATTCTAAAACTATTAGCATCACACAGCTGAAACTTGGTAGGTAGGTGTATCTTGTTTACCGCTTTCCGATTCAGATACAAAAACTTAAAAAATATGTATATATATTTAAGAGGGGCTCCCATACATGAACAAAATCAAAAAAAAAATTTTACTCAAACCTATACGTGTGGGGTGTCTATGGATAGGTCTTTTAAAATGACATAAAGGTTTCTAAGACCATTTTTTCTAAAAGTCTAACGTTTGAGATATAGACGCTTCCAAAGTGGTAAAATGGGCGTCCCCCCCCCCATCTAACTTTTGAACTAAGAAAGTGAAGACTTTGCAAAAAATATATGATGTAGATTTCAACAAAAACGTTCAACGAAAATTGGTTTGAATGAGATCGAACCAGTAGTTTTTGAGATATAACACATTTTCATTGACCGCAAATATAACTTTGTCTTTCATACAAACACTATGAAAAACAAAGTTATTTTTGCTGTCACAAAATATTGTGATGTTTTCGTTAGGTGGAAGTAAGTGGACCCCGAATTCAATTAAGGGTGGCACGGAACCCTCAGTGCGCGGGTCCGACACGCACTTAGCCGGTTTTTTACTTCCTCAGATAAGGTTTTACTTTTGTTTTCTATTTTATGTTTGTAATTTGATAAGTACCAAATATATTTTTTTCTTTATTTCTTTCTTTCCTTCAATTTCATTCAATTCTGCATTTGTTCAAGGATGGCCCAATGCTGAACAATATGCAATGGGTAAGTTTAAAAGTGAGTATGTAAGATTCTTAACATATGTTAATTTTAACGTTTATTATTATAGTACTTTATGAAGCTACCAAGCCTTACTACAGTGCAGTTACGAAGACGCTCATGCGAAAATTACAATGAAGCTACTCCCAATAATGCAGTGTTAAAACCACTTAGAGCGGACTCGGCGCGGCGGCCTATAAACACTGTTAAAATGCCGGTGACGCGATTAGTCGCGCAGGATTCCAAATATTCGGACGGAAATATAGACTACTTCATCTGTAGATAACACAACCTCAAACAGCCTTTGAAAAAAGCGTGCAGCCTGCCTGAGGTGGTAGAGGTACAAAAATAGAGAACAAAGTCATTAAGTATTTAGCTCTAAACTAATTTTAAGACCTCATTGTACACTTAATGGCAATAAAAGAATTTAAATTTGAATGTACGCACAATTAGAGTATAATATTTTGACGTTTTCAATTTTGATAGAAAATGTATAAGAAAATTGACAAAGCATTATTTTCATCACATTTTGTGTTAAAATTAAAAACTAGCAATGTATGGGCAGCTAAATTATACCTCGGCTAGGTTTGATTTAGCCGCCCATACAGTGCTAGTTTCTTTTGTAGCAAGTAGTCAGACAATAATTGAGATATCACCTTAGTTTCCTTAATCAACTTCTGACATTTACAAACTTGAGGTTTTCTGTATCGGAAAGAAGCAGAACTTCATGTAAAGAAATAGTATTATTGAGATATCAACTAGCTTTCTTGAGTGACCACTGACCTTTAATAGGGGTTTTCTATGTCAACAAAAAACCGCAAAGAATTAATGAAATTGCAGTGAAGCGTGGTGTGGTGAAGTTTTTATCTCAGAATAGGATTTAAGGCACAACGTTACAATTATTTTTGAAATAAGATTTTTTTTCAGATTCTTATTAACTATTAGAAAAAGCTGGAGTGGACTAAACTCTTAAAAATAACTAAGTATTCCACAAAAATAAAGCTATCCGAATTTAAGATAAATTATTTATATTTTATTTTGGCCTCGTCTGTACTTTGTTTTAGTCTCGTTTGTTTTTGTTGAACATACAAAATGTTTCTTAACACGTGCTGAAAAAAATACATGTAAATCGTAGACTGTTCCCCATAGGACAGGCATGCCTATTTTGGGGACCGGTAAAACCTGATTGTATTTTTATTCTGTCAATTAAACATTTTTCATTTATTTTTCATTAGCTTACTATCCAAACTAATAATCCACTTTTCTTCCGTAATTTTAATACAGATATTTTCTCCAACGCGGTGTCTACAACCAACATTAGTCTGTACATCGGTGGCAGATCCCATAAATCCAATTACAAGTAAATTAATTCGGATAATTCGGTCCATTTTCGGCAAAAAGAGCAAATCCAATCATGCGCATCCTTTTTGCGACGGACCTTTTGCCAGTTTGACACTTCGCCGACTAATGAATGACGGATGTTTGAGATTTCTATGGATTTTACGACTAATTAGGTGGGACTGAGTAATTTAAGGTTTATCACTAAACACCTATTATACCTACTTGAGGCGAGGCCTTTGTCCAGCAGTGGGATCATTACAAGGTCACTAAACCTATTGTAAAATATATGAACTTAAATTTCATAATTACCTAATTACTGAAAGTTACTCTGACCTCCAAAGTAAGTGCGTTGACTGTTACATGAAACTGATGGAGAAAAGCACAGGAAAAGTAAATAATAAGAAATGTATCTAAAATCTATTTATCTCTATGGACTGCCATGACTATTTATTACCACTCTGTGCTGTTCAGTTAAAAACATATTGATGATATGCAATTTTATAAATAGGTAAGTAAGAAGTACTTACCATTATGTTATGTTGTTGCACCTAACAGGTAAAACCAAACATTAAGAACGATAAAATAAACTTGTACTCTGAATAGACCAATTCGACTTGATCTCGAACGTTATCCAAGCTTCCTAATTATGTTTTATCTAAACGCCGAAACAAACAAAATAATCCCACTATAAATTAAGGACATAGAATGGACGTGATCTTGTAACGGCGGCTTCTTTTGCATTTTCAGGGTTCCGTTAACAGATTTTAAAACATTTATTTTTCTTAAAAGATGGAATATGAAAACAAAAATTGCGCACGGGCGGGACTCGAACCAGCATCTTTCTGGCTAACCGGGCCAACTGCTCTTCCAATTGAGCTACCGTGCTGTCGGTCTGACCGCGCGAAATTCTTGGTCTCATTGATACGTCATTGCGTGACAATTTATTTTTCTGTAGAGAAAAATGCCAGTGCCATGAAATACATAACATGTGCATTTACACGCCTATAATAACCATTCAGAAATATTTTTAATTATTTAAACTTTTTGCACTGTGAGTTGTACAATTGGCAGACTTAATGCCTTAGGGCATTCTGTACCAGTTAACCGCTTAATGAACTCGATAAACGGAATTCGGTGCTGGCTGTAGTATATCTTCATTTCATGATTTGGTCATTTTCAAGGAAACAGTTTATGGGTTAGTCAGACGGTCAGACATGATCTTTCTTCGTCCTCACTATCACTAACTACTTTTGTTTTTGAAGCCGTCCAGCTATATTAATTAAAACTTGAAACACTTCAACATTGAAGTGTCTGTCTTCTCGGCTCTAAATTGTAATACCTAAATACTAAACACTACTAATACCTAAGTCACTACGAACTATAAAAATTTCAAAGCTTGAGTAAATTAAAAAAAGTAAGGAACCTTTTAAGCTTCGACTCTACTAGCACTTTTGTTTTTATTTTTTATTGGAGCGAGCGCTTAGCGCGCAGGTAATGAATCGGGCCGGCCGTGTCGCCAATAAATACTGGCTACTGGTTAATTGAAACATTATAACGAGTTCTTTTTCTTTTTTATTATTTTTTTCTCTTTTATTCCCAACCAGATCTTATCGCACGCAAAGACACCGCGAACGGACGCCCCACGGGATATTTTTGGAATTTTTTCGACCGGTTTTTGTTTTAAACTTTTTTCGGAATTTTGAATCTGGAATGGAATAGAGGTGCTGAACCTTTTTTGTCTTTTTTACGATCGAGATTAATGAGTTGTCATCGCACCGAAAACAATAAAAAACTTTTTTGAAACGCCGACGTCACTAAAAAGGTTTTATGTTATACTAAGTTATTAAAACGTGAATGCGTAACATTAACGTCGAACACCAAAACACGACGATGGGTAACAAAGCCTTTAAACCCACGTTAAGTACAATAAGACACAACAAAAACAATGAACACTTCTCTTAACAAGCCACCGTGCAAAACTCTTTCAAACTTAGCTTTGCTCACATTAACAACTCTATTATAATCACAAAAGATCGAATTTTGAAAATCTGTATTGTTTTATAAGTTGGTGGAGTTTAAGTAAGCATCCAAGGAATGTTAAGCCCCTGATTGTAATAACCTACAATGCAGTCGGCAGGTCAGCTTATACTGGTCTTTGGGTGCTCGGTTCTGATAGAAGTGCGGCGCGAAGAGACCAAGGCATATATTCTAATAGGCTATTAACATATAATGCCGCTGATTGGGCGGATGCGGACCGGGGAAGGCAGGGGTCGATAGCTGCGGGTTGAAAGATTTAATTAAATAAATTGAAAGACATGGATCGAGGGTTCTGAATTTTTGAATAAAAAACGTAGCTATTGAAAGCCTCAGCATATAAGTGTTAACCCGAGATATCTGTACTTAAATGATTATTAAGCGTACATAAAGTAAGACATTACATATAATGAAAATCCACTTATAGTCTGAATATATGTAGCCGTTTTAGACGTTTTTTTTACTGAGTACTTTCTTTTCAAAATACATCTTCTGTCACGTCAGTTAGTTTTCTTGAATTACTTTTAACAAGCAGGGAGTCAAATGGTCTGTTTATCGAAATTAAAGTTATAAGAAGTTAAAGTACTACTAATACAAAGACAAACGTCAATAAAATAACATTTATCCAATCAAAAGGCTATTAACCCCTGCTCGGCGATGGCGCGCGATACGGTAGCAAATAGCACTACTTTCTCGCGATTCACGTTACCTCACACTAGCTAGTTTCCGACCTTGCGACAACCCTGACTTACCACTCACTGTATCTTACACAAATAAAGACCTTATGTCAACAGCACAACGTATAAATTCAAACGCATCGTCACGGATGATGTGACATTTGTAGCTAGAGACAATTTAAAATCTGAAAATCGTCTTCCAATTTCAAACGGCTTCAACTAGAATACCGTGAGCAAACCAAATTGAGTTTTAGGACGTGACGGATAGATTTGAATTTGGAACAGAAATGAAATGTCAGCATTTCCTGGAACGCGCCAAAGAAAATTTTAGATGTCCTGTGAAATTTGATCCCAATGTCTTTATTTATACAGTTCATATTCGCGTGTTTAGGCTGATCGTACATCATCCTGATATAAAATGGATGTATGCATGAAGAGCAACACATAAACTGCATTGTAGGTGCACCACGCTTTTGTACAACCTAAATGGGGGGGTTGGTTGGGTTGAAGTGGAAACGGCTTCTGACATCGACTATGTAATACAATTTATTTTTAATATTTAACGTCATCATTAAAAAACCGGTTAAGTGCGTGTCGGACCCGCGCACTGAGGGTTCCGTGCCACCCTTAACTGAATTCAGGGTCCACTTACTTTCACTTAACAAAAACATCACAATATATTGTGACAGCAAAAATAACTTTGTTTTTCATAGTGATTGTATGAAAGACAAAGTTATATTTGCGGTTGATAAAAATGTGCAATATCTCAAAAACTACTGGTTCGATCTCCTTCAAACCAATTTTCGTTGCAAGTTTTTGTTGAGATCTACATCATATATTTTTTTCAAAATTTTCACTTTCTTAGTTCAAAAGTAAGAGGGGGGGGGGACGCCCATTTTATCACTTTGGAAGCGTCTATATCTCAAACCTTACACTTTTAGAAAAAATGATTTTAGAAACCTCAACATCATTTTAAAAGACCTATCTATAGACGCAAAGGTTTGAGTAAAAAATAAATTTTAGGTTTTAGTTTCATGTATGAGAGCCCCCCCTTAAATATTATTTTTCTTACTTTTTGTATCTGAATCGGAAAGCGGTGATTAAAATACACCTTCCTACCAAGTTTCAGCTATGTGATGCTTATAGTTTCAGAATAAAGTGGCTGTGACATACGGACGGACAGACAGACAGACAGACAGACAGACAGACAGACTTGACGAAACTATAAGGGTTCCGTTTTTTGCCATTCGGCTACGGAACCCTAAAAGCAAATAGGAACAACCTACCATGCATTCAGATGGTAAAAGTAATGATCTCAACCTATGACCTAGAAAAATAATGTTGAAAATAAGTTGATACCATGTTAGAATTGACTTGCATCCTAGACCTAGTGCAATCAATATGATCAATTTGTGCAATACGTTACCCACTTTAAAGGGAACTGTCATTTCAAACCACTTGATTAAATGGCCTTAGCCTTCGAGTCCGTATTTGCACAGCAAGTTCAAAGCCAGATTCATATGTGATTGATACACGTATAGGGACTGTATATTTATCCGGCAAATCAGTGCAGTTAAATAAAGAAGTATCTACTATGATTATTATGTAAACAAGGGGTGAGTTGCATTAGCTATAAAATAATTGAAAAAGGAGCATTTTTATAATATCGGAAGTGTGTAAGTTGACTGTTTATTTGGTCTATTAGGTAGGTACCATTTCATTGCACAGCCGCCAGCCGCTGACCGAGTTTCGTAAATCGAAGATAGTTTAAAACGTTCTTAGAAGTTTTCACCTCCAAGAAGTTCGAATTATTACACTAGCCCGCTAGCTTCCAGTATATAAGACCAGCTTAGTGTTCAAACATATCATCTAGGTCTCTAAATAAGCCGTTTCCATACTAGCAGGGTGTACAATCCGCGTCGTGTGGGACTTAAATAATAGGCCAGCACGCTGGGGGGCATTGAGACATCAGCGTCTCGTTAGCTGCCGTAATTAGACGCATGCAAATTGTATTACCGTGTACTGCTGCAGTGACGCTGCGACATGAGCTTACTGAGAGATGATTGGCGCGATGACTTATAGTCCCCCTAGCCGATTTCGACTACTGTGGCCAGTCACAACGACTAACCGACTGCGCGGGACATATTATAGTGCACAAGTGTGTGCGCAAACACAGGTGCACTCTCTATTCCTACCACTCTCATAGCCTGATGGGACAGCAATCTGACACGACCGGAGAGAGATCAGGCGCAGGACCAACGGCGCAACGTGCTTTCCGAGGCACGGGGGTGAAACACCGCCAACTTCCAAACTCCGGGTCACCTGAGAATTTCTGAACAGAAAAACTCCGGTACATATTTTTGGCCCGACCCGGGAATTGAACCTGGGACCTCCGGCGCAGCCGTCGCTTTAAAATGCGACCCTCTCACCGCTGCGCCACCGAGGCAAAAGGACAATGTCAAGTTCTATGACTGGACTCATTTGTTTGCAATACATTGCTGGTTCGATTAATTTTGTTAGAAAATAACTTTAAGATAAAATAATATAAATAAATATTAATATAAATATGCGCCAGACAACACACCAATTGTCTGGTTTCGTGGTAAGAAATTTTCTTCCTGGTATGACAATTATCATCTGGACACTGTTATGCAAAAGGGTGTCAAGTGACCTAAAATCAGGTATGGAGTTATTGGTACCACTGGATTCGCAAAAATGTCCTCTAACTGGTCGCCCAAAGGTCGAACTTCGGAAAAATTTATATTAAAAGTTATCTCACAAAATAACGTATTGCAAAACAACCCATTGAGTATACTGATATATGCAAAAAGGTTTCATGTGTTCTTAATACCGTTTAGCGATTTATTATTGCTGAATTTATTTTAACAAAAAGGTTTCAAGTCCATGTTTATTAATGGAAATACTAAAATTATTGTGTTTTTTGAATTGTTGATCTGTCAGGTTAAAAAAGCTGTCGTTTTTTTCTTGCACAGATCTTTAAATAATGACTAAATAGACCTCAGTTTAAGATTTTTAACCAATGAATAGGACGACAAGTCACCCTAGTCATAATTCCTTTAAAAATATTATTCAACCTACTAACTCCTAAAAATCTATCCAGTTTGACTTACTTTAAACAAAATCATCTATGTATTCCAAAATCCTTATAATAGAAGAGAATTTCTTTTTGAATTAACTTTTTAAAAAATACAGATTTTTCTAATGATTTTACGAAGGCATCTTATTATTTTTGAATAAAATAATAGTGACCTATGGATGTAAGGGTCTTAAGATTAATATCTGTATTTTTAATAATCAAATCTGGCAAAAAGAAGCAATTTACTGCGGTTTTGGAAGTACATAGTACATACAAATTAAAAACAGAGTACATTTTTGAATATAGGTCTTGATTGATCAAGCTATCACCTGAAGTTGTATTTTATACTGATTTCGCCATGGGCAGACTGTTCATTGATAATCAAGTATTACAAAATGCATAGAAATACGCAGATTAAATTACGAATAGCAAAAATCCAGAAAAAGTGTGTGGATTTACTAGAACGTTAGAATTATTGAAAGTAACGCTTTTTATAAACTTCTACAAAATAAAACAAATGAAATTTTAATGAAGAAATCATAAAAATATAGAGAACTGTGTCGTTGAAACTGTTTGACTATAAAACTAATACTAATAGGATTCTTAAAAGAGTTTTGCAAAAGGGATTTAAAGTACTTTAAAACCTTTTAGCAAATTATTTGCAACGATATCCTATTAAAGCAAAAAGGTTTTAAGTGTTTTAATTGCATGTATCTACTTGTATGATTATAATTCACACAAATGAACATCAAATACATAAAATATACATATCATTATGTAGTTATGCCAATTTCCTGGCATGTAAACTGTGTAAATACGAGATTACAGCAATTTTTAAAAGTGACGACCTTGAAAATCTTTAAACGCGTTTATCTCGAAATGACCAATATGTCACTTGACACCCTTTTGCATAACACTGTCCATCTGTTCTGGCTATACAGTCGTTATTAGACATGGAAATTGTACCACTGTGCGCCAAGGCTGCGAGATGAGCCAATCACTTCAGTAATGAAGTGATTGGTTAAGTGATTTCGTCAAGAAAAAGGATCAGTTCATTACTATTAGCTATAAAATAATAGACCAGCACGCTGGGGGCATTGAGACATCAGTGTCTCGTTAGCTGCCGTTATTAGGTACAAGCAAATTTTATTACTAAATAAATACTGCGAGATTAATAAAGAAAATCACACGCCATATCGGCGCGATTCAAAAATAGGGACCCTGATATCGAACGCTTTGGACATTCATAAACTAAAACAAAACAAAAAGCTATCAATAACAGTTGCTTGTCTCGTAATAGCGCATCGTTTAACGCTTAATAGTAGGCGCGGCGTCTGCGCAACTTCTGAACGGAAGAGTATTTTGAGACTTTTACTAACGCTGTTAGCGCCACTTATAGAAAATACTTGCTGGGATTACATGAAGATATTGTTTTTATTTCTTTCATCCATTAAGCCTCCTTCCTACTTGTAAGTATTGTTTTAAATTACATGTAGGGTATTAAAACTTAATTGAAGAGTTATTGACTAAATTAGTAAAGCTATATTTTGAACAAGGAAGTAGTATATAATAATATGTGTCATTATTTTATCATTGTGATATGATTTAAACGATAATGTATACTTAAAACATTTAAGCATTTTGTTTTAAACATGCATTCGTCACACAGTGTAACATTACTCATATTCTATAAAATATAATACTGCTACAAAAACAAAAAGTACTCACCGCCATATAAGCTCTCCCTTTACCACTTACGCTCCTGAAAAAAGGTAAAATAAATTGTGTAAAACAGATAAAGAGCGGCGCTTAGAATGATCATCGGCGGAAGGCGCTCTTCACTTTCAACTAATGGGTATCACTTACGCGGCTCGATTGAGACGTAGCCAGAACACAGAAGAAATGTAATCTTTTGTCATTTTACCCTTAAAATTGCAATCTATAGGTATACAGATTTTAACATGAAGAAATGTATTTTTTTTATTCAGCCTAATTCGGGCTGACATCGCACCAGCTTAAAAAAATATTATTATTATTAAAAAAAAACTTGATGGAAAAAAAATACATATGGCGGACTTAGTGCCAAAATCATTCTCTACCAGTCAACCATGACCTATGGTATTAAAAATTAAAAAAAAATCAATGGAAAAAAAATACATATGGCGGACTTAGTGCCAAAATCATTTGAGAATGATTTTGGCACTAAGAGAGAAAAAATATCTTGTTTAAACACTTTATTACTGCTATGGTACTGAACACCGTCCACTGTGCACAGTACATTGCACTTTTCATTCATACCATGCTTGCAAACTTTCTAATGCATTTACAGCTTTATATTAATTATCTCTTACCAATGCATCGCTAGACAGCCAGACATAACACTCCTCACCTCCTAAACTAAATCATCTCAACGCTTTAAAAAGTCGTTAAACAGCTAATAAACGGCTGTTCGTCACAAAACAACCGTTTATGACATGCCCAGTGAGTCGTGACACTTGACAACTGACAATCGTGACAGCGACACGCCACCGAGTGATGTTGTGGCAATTTACTAGCCTGTTATATGTCACTACTTGTGGTGGTTGTGTTAAAACTAAATATATATCTGGAAAAGATCAGAGATGTAGCAGTTGAATATGGTATTAATGGCACAGTCATAAGGTGGCAGAAATGACTGTGCTGATTCAGTTACACTTAAACTGCAATAAGAGCTGTATGTAACAACAATCTACGACTCTAAAGCTATAATTTATTATCGGTTCTTCGAGGCTTCGCCTACGCAATAATTGGATTTCCCATATAAACTTTCAACCCCTTAGGTTAAGTAACACATCACAAGGACAAAATTAACATATTGAGAATTATATATATTACACCCTGTACATTATGTATCCAATACATCACGAAATTTTATCAAAATCAGTCCAGCCGTTTCAATATATAAACATAATACTTATAAAAATACATAAACGTAAGTAAGAATAAAAGATTAGCTAATCCTAGCTAAGTTTTTTAGTATTCGTTATTCATTCAGAAGCCCACTCTTGTATAGCTACCACAAATTAAGTCAAAACGCAGACCCATAAAACTTACGGCTCCCAATCTATTTAATTATCTCTTCCCATAACAGAGACTATGATAATTTATAATTAAGCTGTTCAAAATCATATGAGCGTTCAAATTTTATTTTGTCCGAAAGGTAGGCGGCACCGCCCAGTGGGTGTCTAATGTCTATTATACCTGACAAATAATATTATTGTTCTAACGAAACTATTTATAACACGCTACAAACTCACACACAAATATCACCTCTATTTTCATTAGCTTTAGAGTCGCTTAGAAGGTTAATAAAGGCATCATTCTGAATATAGTGATTTAGTTTTTTCATCTCCCGTCCACAAGTTTATAATTAAATGGAAAAATTATTGTGATTGGTTTTGCAATTGCAAATTGGTTTCACTTCGTAATAAACTTTTTGTTTTGGAGATGGAATCGACAGTTCTTGGGAATTGATGAGAAAGAAATAAAATTATTATTTGAGGGATCTTGATTGGTTGTTTTTTTAAATATTTATTGTACTTTTATTGAAGTTTGTTTAAAAAGGACCTAACCAGAATACAGGAACATGATTACAAACATTACTCTGACTTACGATAGGCATGGTTTCGACGTAACGACGATGATCGACGTTGACGATGACGATCGTAACGACATTTAACCATATCATGAAAATTGACCTTAAAAAATTGGTAAGTAATGTGTTCTTGATTCTTTTTTTTTATCGAAAATAGTTTACTGCTGAGGATTAAGGTCAATAAACATCCTCTAAGCAACCCATTATAGCAGCTACCAATTAAATGACACCAAAGAATATAAACTTTTATTATTTAAGCTCAGAAGCTCAACTCAATTAAGTATATTTAGTTTAGTCAATAAAACGTCAGTGATGATTGCAATTTGATATTTATATGTCCCGGCCTGAAATTAATACAATTAACTTATGATTGAGTTGTCATCTCGCCTTCGGTTGTGGCGGTAGGTTTATTTTTTATACCTGGGTAGAAATTGAGGTTTGTTTATAATTGCTTGGGGAAATGATCAGGTTTAATTTGATAAAGTTAAGGGGAATATCAATGTTAACAAACTTTTGATGACTCAATTGAGATTGGCCATCGGTGCGGGACATTGCTAATAGTGCTCAATTGTGTGCGCACAATAGGTACACAAGGGCACTCTCTGTTCCTTCACTCTCATTATGAGGTGAGACCACTGAATAGATAAATCTAAATAAATCAATAAATAGATAAATCTATTCAGTGGGTGAGACGGCACATCCGACATGATCGGTGAGCGATCAGGCGCAGTACCAACAGCTTAAAGTACTTTCCGAGGCACGAGGGTGTCATCACCACCAACTCCCTGACTCCGAACTATTTCTGAGTATTTTCAAAACCGAAAAACCCAGAATCAAACGGCTCATAACCCAGCATTCGAACCGAGGACCTAGGGTAGGAACCAGCAAACTAACCACTACACCGTCACAATACACAGTCAAATACAGAAAAAAAATTATAAAAGCTGGTTTGCCTAGATAAACAAAACTATATTTTGTTTCAGAATCAAAAAGTTTTGTTTTACATCATCCAATTCCGTAACTCCAAAGTGCCAGAATATTTTAATGCACCTCATAGCACAAATTATATAATAGTACTACATACTCAAAGTTTAATTACATAGAATAAATATCGCATAATTATCTTTAACATTTTAGTTTAAATAAAAGCAGTAATGGCCCCTTAAGTAAAGCTATAAAGTGGTAATGGCCGTGTGTTTACCGAACATGACTACCAAACTGTCGATTTGCCCAAATTGCTCGTAAACTGAGGCTGTCCTGTGCCCAACTTGAATACAGTTATTGCAATTAAAAACGCCGATGAACCCAGATATCTGGGTGTGACTAATTTTAATAACTCAATTTTTGTTCTGAATTGCAGTTAATTTTGACCACAGTGCGTTTATGAAGACAGTAGTGAAACTAGGTTAATCGACCCATATTTGATTTTATACATACGTCAATCTAAAAGAATGTAGACCGACGTTTTAGCTACTTTTTCTAATCATAGTGCATAATACATTTATGTACACGTTTACGTACACAATAAAGATACTGATCTACAGCAAATACTGGACTTCTACTAATGTAAGATAAGTAAGAAGAGAGTGAAGAAGTCTAAATAAATAAATGACGACGCGTTTGGTGGAGTGGTTAGCGCTCCTGACTACTATGCCGGCGGTCGCGGGTTCGAATCCCGCAAGGGGCAAAATGTTTGTGTGATGAGCACGAACATTTGTACCTGAGTCATGGATGTTTATATGTATTTCAGTATTTATGTAAGACGCCCCCGTCATTATCGTTGTCTGGTATTCGTAGCACAAGGAAGAAAATTTCATAGTTAAAAAAAAAGACAATTGGTGTGTTGTATGGCGCATATTTATTATTTTTTTATAAATATGTGCCAGACAACACACCCATTGTCTGGATTCAAAGTAAGGAATTTTCTTCCTTGTATTACGAAGTACCAGACTACGATTATGACGGGCGTCTCCCATAAATATATTAGATAGATTCTTAGGTACAAGTACATACTTAAATACGCAGATTTTCAAACTTATGTTTGATATACGGTTGAAAACATTAGCCTCAACGGTCTACTCATAAAGACATCATAAAGAACCTAGCACACATGATCGAAAAAACGTTTGCATTCATGCCGTGAGACTACACTTTAGCACGTCGCTCTCATATCTTACATTCCCAACAAAAAACCGGACAAAACCGGTCAATAAAGATCACGATAGCATCAAAGAAAATACGGCAACAACCATATTTCACAGTAATTATAATAAGTCAGATATTAAATCAATTACTACGGTGGCCCTTACTTTTTTTCGTCCGAACAACAATAAATAATGTCGGCGACAGGTGAGGAGAGGTCTTGTCAGCCATTTTTTGGAAAAAAAACGTTTTATGTCTTGTGATTTTGGTCGGTTTTATCTTTACAAAATACACCGGACTATGAAGTAGCGTGAAATAGACTATAGGATGTGTATAGAGCTGATAAAACATAAAGGTCAAATTGTTGAAGTTGGTTTAAAAGTAAAAGAAATAGTTCATAATAATAACATAAGAAATATCGAACGTCCTTTTCTTGAAGTCGGTTAAAAAGTAGGTTATACACAAATTGGTGACTTGACAACAAATCTTCCTCTACTCTTAGCATGGAAAAATGGATAGATTTGTTCTCGTACAATTTATACAATGCACATTTTAGTTAAATATTCCGATATTGTTCTTTATTACTACTCAGAACTATCCTGTTCGTCGAGATTGATTTAATGAAATAATTTTCAAATAATTATATTGATTGCTCACTAATCTTGTATATTCAGAAGCCCATTCAATTCAAAATCTCCGGGTTATTTACGACTCGTGACAACAATGGTTTTATGCTAATATTTCAATTTTCCACCGAAATGACATTTAAAAGTGATCGTTTCAAGATAGCTGCGATATCGCGACCTTTATTAATATAGTAAGGTTCGTGTCGCTGGCAAGGCGAAATTAATCACGAAATTAGGTGTTATTGTATAACCACATCGTGTTTGTTACTTAAGTAGTTTAATTTGACTTTGAATATGCATTTGTAGTTCGTAGAATATGAGAGAGGTTACCAGTAGCAAATAAATATATCCAGTAAATATTTTGAAGAAGACGACTACTACGTATTTCTAAAAAGCCTAAAAGCATTCTAGACTATTGAGAGCAATGCGAGGAAACAATGCAAAAAAACCGGCTAAGTGCGTGTCGGACCCGCGCACTGAGGGTTCCGTGCCACCCTTAACTGAATTCAGGGTCCACTTACTTTCACTTAACGAAAACATCACAATATTTTGTGACAGCAAAAATAACTTTGTTTTTCATAGTGTTTGTATGAAAGACAAAGTTATATTTGCGGTTGATAAAAATGTGCAATATCTCAAAAACTAATTTTATATATTATAATAGGTCTACATATAATATAATAAACATTGTCAACGTTACCTTAGCTAAGTGGGTACAATATGTAAACTGTTGGTGTGCCTTTTCAATAAAATAAAATAATTAAAAAAAAAAAACTACTGGTTCGATCTCATTCAAACCAATTTTCGTTGCAAGTTTTTTTTAAGATCTACATTACATTTTTTTTCAAAATTTTCACTTTCTTCGTTCAAAAGTTAGATGGGGGGGACGCCCATTTTACTACTTTGGAAGCGTCTGTATCTCAAACCTTAGACTTTTAGAAAAAATGGTTTTAGAAACCTCAACATCATTTTAAAAGACCTATCCATAAACACCCCACACAGGTTTGAGTAAAAAAAAATATTTTAGGTTTTAGTTTCATGTATGGGAGCCCCCCCTTAAATATTATTTTTTCTTACTTTTTGTATCTGAATCGAAAAGCGGTGAATAAGATACACCTGTATATATAGTGTTATAGTTATATTTCGAATATATAGTTATAGTGTTTTTAGTTTCAGATTAAAGTGGCTGTGACATACGGACGGACAGACAGACAGACAGACAGACTTGACGAAACTATAAGGGTTCCGTTTCTTGCCATTCGTCTACGGAACTCTAATTAGCTTTATTATTTTGTATTTTATGGAGGTTTCTGTATATTCCTACGTTAGGTCCATTTGCGAGCAGTTGTTAACATAGGCTAAGAAAGGTAATAACAACACTATAAATGTCCAACCTCAGGTCAGGTCAGGTATAGGTTTTTTTTCTTTTTTGTGTTTTTTGGTAGCCGGCGTCGTTAGCGATCGGCGAGGGTGCGCGGACGCAACAATCGCATTGCCGCTAATCAGACGAAATCGCTGTATCAGTATCGGTTTTAAGACGGTAGAAATAGAATTGAAAATTGATTGTTTGGAGGGCAATTTATGTAAATGTTGACAGTTACAGGTTACAGTAGCAAGTATTTAGTGAGACTATAAGCTAAGATTCATCTTTCCGATGCAAGGGAAATACAAGGAAATCAAACCCGTGTCTTCTACAATACAGGCGGTTATGGTCGCGTTGTCTAAGTAAGTATGGTATCTACAAAGCCCATGTCACTCAAACATGAGGTATAAGGTATCTTCATAATATTATAAATAGATTTTGAACATAGGTCCAGAGATCACCCTATAAAACCTCACAAACTATACCTCTTTACTTTGTCTAACAAGCTACACTTAAAGATGTTTTTTTCTACTCCTTATAGTTTTTACGGAATCCCAAGATTACAAAGTAACATACCAACTTACCACCTACATCGAAGATCCTATAACAAAGTACTACATTACAGCATGACAAAAAGCGCCATTAGTTCAGTATGTCATACCTAAAAAACAACAAAAAGTGAATTAACCCATGGCTTGAGCACGGTTTTAACCCGAGCGTTGACAAAACATGATAAACGACCACAATAAAAATATTTTCTCATAAAAATTCATTCCCATTATTAATTTTAATAACTTCGATGGCTTTTTTGCCTTGAACGAGGAATGCGAGACTCGAGGCGACTTTTTCACATAATGATGAATGGCCGATTAGCCACACCACCATGGGTTTTGCACACCATGGATGTAGCAGAGCAAACAATGTGGCTCCATTTCAAATACCCAACAGGTACGACAATATTTGAGATTTGTTTTAAGAAACTCCTGAGTACAGTCCCCAACACATCAGGTTACCTAATTCTACAGCAAAATAGCCCTTGTAACATCTATATAGGCTACCACGGTGCTTACCTTGACGCGCTGTTGTCCGCATTTACCAGCCAGAACGAGCATCATTTAAAAATATTGCGAAGCTAATAATAAATACAATAACTTTTAATACAAATTTAATCTAAATATCAAAAACGCAGAAAACATACTATAAAAAATATGTGCTATTTTACAGGCAAACACTAAAATGAAAAAGAAGAATCGTAATATTTGGCACGAACGTCATAAACGTTATTGTCCAAAGCTCCTAAACTAATTTGATGTCTCAGTGGCGCACCTACACGGACAATCCATTTCTCGTTCATCTGACACATTTAGACATACAATCGTTTTTGTATCAGTTATATCTGTCTCTTCTTCAAACTCCTCGTTCGATTCTTCTTCTGAATCGTTTTCGGTTAAAACGTTATTCTCCTCTCCATCACGCTCATCAGATATCACCTCAGGTTCTGTCTCGCCACCAGCATCATCGAGTGCTGCTGCAGGACTTACTTGTTCAGCATTTTTATTTAATTCTTCAACCACTTCTACAACGTCGATGTTGGCAGAACTTCTTTGATCAGTATTTTTATTCAATTCTTCAACCACCTCTACAACGGGGATACCGGGAACCAAACTCGATGGGACGAAATGTTCACCAACCACTGGACCCAACTTTCCAAACACGCTGGTCGTGCGAGTCGGAGGATTGTCTTCCGTTTTATCAATATTGGCCGTATGTTCGATGACCACCGGCTTTGTCTCGATGCCCGAGTAGCTGTTTTCAGGTTGCTGCTCTTTAGCCTTCATGTGCGCCAAGTACACAGTCCAAACGAAGCTGGCCGCACTCACGAACACTATTCTGTTCTTCTCTGAGACTAAATAGAAGTTGAGGGTCTGCGCGGTCGGCCAAAACAGCACGCCCATCTTGTACGTCGGCCAGAACTTCTCACGGACTTCGTTCACGCAGGCGTTGTAAGGCTTGCCCTCGAGGACGCTCATTCCGAAGAAGAAGTAAGCCATCGCAAGCGGGGAGTATGACACCTGCTCAACTGCCGCTCTGGAGATCGCTGTCATCAAGTCCCTTCTTTTGAAGAACCTGCTCGAGTATTTCATCCATCCGTAGAACACCGGCGCCATGAAGAATGTCCCGAAGATGCTGAATCGCGCTGCCCTCGCCCAGTCAGCTTTAGTGAGGCTGGTACCATGCTGAATGTACTCCTGGACAATGCTGCAAGTCGGCCAGATGAGCGCATAAGACAGCATACCACGCACCAATGGAAACTGCACAGGTAGCCGTAAGATTTTTGTAAGTAAACCACTCATATGTACTGATGTTTATTACAGTTACAAAACAAAAAGTATAAAAACGTCATGAAACTTGGTAAAAGTAAAATATGATTCTGACAGAAGTCAGATAAATGATTGATTGTATTCTTTTTTATGTTGTGCCTGTTGGGAACCATAGTAAATTATTTGGTTGATTAAAAAGCTGCGAATGACGTGAATAAAATATTAGCGATGGCACGCAACCCTGAATGAAACTAATCTAATTGCAACAAGTGTACATAATTCATATTTGTGTTTAAGTGTTTCACTTAGCAAACTAAAGTTGTGTGGTGTGTGATGCAAGGAATCGAATGAAACGCGTCCTGTGGTACGGAATTGCGTTCTACGAATGAGAAACGAATGATTACTCAATGATATTCATATCCTAGATGATTACAAAGAAAACTCCGTGACACGTATTCTATGATTGATTTTAAAACCTGTTAATGAAAATTACCTTAAGAGGATCGTGTGCGCGCAAGCTTCCATACAAAAAGAGAAAACGTTTTCCACCCCTTAAAAACGTTGTCTGATTTTGAAAATTGTTTCACATGTTAGAGATATTTAGAAAAACTATGCTCGTATGTTTTTTTTTTTTAATATTGTATGTTTCAGATAATATAAGAACCTAAACATTCACTTTTTTGACTAAATTAATTCGGAACTAACTAAATAAATTCGGAATTTCGTTCATTTTTAACTAATCAAGCCTTTATACAAAAAATCTAAGACGTACAAGCGTAGTTCAGGATGTATGAAAACGAATGAGACTAAATTTGTCTCATTCCATAAAGGTTTACGGGTAGGAAAACGTTTTCCCCCGCAAGCATGTTTCGTTCGACCGTTGGCGTTCGAAATGTATAAAAACTCGCGCTGCGCACGCCAGCACACGATCCTCTTAAATTACGTCTGTGATTGTGACTGAAAAGTCTCATTACCTCTATTTTATTTTGTTAGGTATCGGTAAGTACCAGAACAGGCGGACCTGGAACCTAGTCCAAATTAGCGATACGAATCAGAATTAGTTAACGAGATCATAATTATTAGTGGACCACGAAACATGACGTATAATTACCCATTTAGCTATCTCGATCTGACCACCCATCGGGATGGACGGTGAACAATCGAATCATTCGATTGTTATTTGATTATCAATCGATTATTGACTCGGTCTGGCGGTGATCGCCTTTGAGATAGACCGTGATTGGACGAAAACGCAACAGACAGGCCGCGCACGGATTGGCAATTAGTAAATAGGATTAATCGGTATCTAATCGATAATCTTGAGTCCTATTAATATTTTGGAAGAATGCTAAAATAGCTATTGAAGTATATAAATATTGACCATATTATACCTAGGTACTTGTATAGTCACTGTAGCTCTATTATGTAGTCGCTCTAGGTTCGTCAGTCATTAGTGCATCTGATTAGTTAATAACAAACTATGATAAGTAATTAATAACATACTGCAACTACTTTTAACCTTTTATTTAAACCTCTTCATGCAATCTGGATAAAAAATATGATTATTTATTTATTTTTAAAAAAGAATAAATTTAAACGGAAAGCAACGAAAAAATGTAAGAAATGCAGTTCATCTGTACTTTGTCTAGCATTGTAACTTGTAATTGATATTGTTAATATTTTTTGCTAAAAATCTTCGTTTCAACGAAAGCTATCGTGGGATTCGTGGGTTGTATTAAAGTTTGACTATTTTACGCCATCTAACGAAAACATTTCAAACTATGTAGTAGTAGCGCCATCTGTATTCTTTTATTTAGCTTACGTTCTAAATCGAACATGGTACTTTATTGCTACAAATTAGTTTAACTACTCAACAATAGATGGCAGAACTCCTTCATGACGTAGTTCCAGCTATGAAACTAGATGGCTGTGTGATAGCGATGACGAATAATTACTACTCACCGCTAGATGGCGCTAACATGGCAAAATTAGCTCTTTTAGTAAACTTTTTCTCAAAAACAAATATAAGTATGCCTATCCTTATGGATTCATAAACCTAATGTTTATGAATAGAAAGAATCCTTGTTTACGGTAAGGTGCTCAAAATGCATAACCTCGCTGAATGGAAATACCTAATTGAAGCATTATTTTAAAATGTTTTGATAAAATAATAATAAGAAATGGTAAGCAAAATACAAATGATATTAAGAAATTATTTTTACTATAGTTGGTACTACCTTCCTTATTATTGTCTTTATTTATTGATAAAAATAAAGGAGAATTGCGTAACTTGATTCCAATAGGTATTTCCAATCTATTAAACCAATCTTAACTAACTTCTCTTAAAAATAATATTCTCAGCTCTTAAATAAACGGCACCCTTAAGTCCAATACAAGCAGATCTACACCTCGTTATTATTAATTTACGTCCACCAAATATTTTAAGTGATAATTTCTTAACTTTATTCCCAAAGTTAAAAAAAATCACGCGTCTCAAAAGTTGTCAAGTTGGCAATAAAGTAGCGTGTTTATGATGTGACTTCTTAAGTGGACAACTTGCAGCTAAAACATGCATGGTAAGCCTTTTTTACAAATTACAAAAACAGAAATATTTTTAAATGAACCACCATTTCAGATGTATTTTCCGATAATATTTAGACATTGTGCATAATATTACAACATAAAATCAGTGAGAATTAGTAGTCTTTTAGGTTTTAAAAACATTTCAAAAAGTTTAGTTTGGTAACAATTAATTTCAACTTACATTACTGATATTAAGGTTCTTTAATGTTTAAATAATATTATTCTTTCAAATTGATAAGAAATAATAGGTAGGCCAAAAAAAGTATTTTAGAATTCGACCGGAACGGAAATCGGTGTCAACACACGTGCCATGCCATCCTCCCAAATCCTAATTCAGTATCGATGTATGGATTTTTTCATATATATTTTTTTTTTATTTGAGGTCAGTTGACATTTAGTTAGACGGATCCCGCTGTGAACCCGGCGATGCTACGTAAAATCTTTGGTATTTCATTCGAAATTATAATGATACCTAATTCCACTCGTGAGCAATTAATATGGATCACTAAACATAAGTATAATAAAGTAATAACAACGAAATAATCTTATAATCATTATGTTTTCTTATTTTCCATGCGAGACAATACTACTGGTCATCAATTTATTAAGTACTAGCAAAAGCTAATAAAATAGGTTAATTAAATTATCTGAATTCTTTAAACCGGAGTTTATAATTGTAAATACATATAATTTGTAGTATAAACATGTAAGTATGGTTTTTGTATCCGTAATTTTTAAACGAATCTCATTCATTGTTCTCGAATACATGTATACTTACTTGCATTTGAAAAATACTAAGGATAAAGTAAGGGCAAAGTACTAAGAAAAACAAAACAAAACACAGAACAGAATAGCCGTTTAGTAAACGCTCACTGCCCAGAGTCCACCAATCAAAAGGCAATTAGGACATATTCAATTTGTCTCTTTCAGCAAACGATTCATTTTTCATCTCGTCGGCAAACTAAAGGGATATTCTGGATCATTAAATCATTATTCTAAGAAGCACACGGAACTAACCGCCAAGTGTAAATCATGTCATTTGGCACCGAGTAAAAAGAATAAAACTAATTACTGACCCCCAGGGTGCGACGTTTGGTAGATGATTAGTACGAGTAGGTTACTATAGTAGTGGTACTCAGTAGTACTGACTATCTATGATTGATTTATACTAGAGATGCGCCGAGTAGCACTTTTGCCGAGTACCGAGTACCGAGTATTACTCGGTTCATTTTTTTTCCAACCGAGTACTCGGCCGAGTAACTCGGTTTAATCAAAGTCCTGTTTCGGGTGTGTAAACAAGTACAAACCAGGTTCGCACAGAATAAGCTTTGATCAAGCCACTAGAGCGCAATGATCCTAAAAGCCCCATTACTTTTTTTGTATTACAATATCCACAGCATGATGATAACATAAAATATAGACATGTAAGACTTAGAGCCAATGACGAATTTACATTTTATTTACTAAATATAAATAAGGTCGTTATTTCAAAGAGAATTTGCTAGCAAAAGAAAAGTGTCCGTTCGAGGGGTGGGCAGGGCCCCTAACAATGTATTTAGATCTAGCACGCTTAACAAGAGTGTTTATATGAGCACCTGCAAGCACCATTCACAGCTGATTATTTTCGGAGGCTGGTAAAGTCTACGAAGAAAAATTGAATTGTCTGTTACTAGAACGTGTAGAGAGCTTTGCATCACCACAACACAATCTAACTTTATAAAATTTCACATATTATTATTAATTTTGTCTCTACTCATTCATTATCATAATTGAGGTTGTGATAGATTTCCCCAGTCGTTTATATAATTTCTACCTAAATATATTGCTTTACTTAAACCGAGTATACTCGGCATTGGAACCGAGTTACTCGGCCGAGTACGAGTATCAAAAAACCTGCCGAGTACGCCGAGTACCGAGTATTAACCGAGTACTTGGCCCATCTCTAATTTATACCAAAGTTTTCTAACAAAAAAAATACATACCACGGCAAAGTTCATTATCAACCTTTTTCTTTATTAATAATAAACAAGAAAAAATTAAAACTAAGACATGCAACATAAAAAAAATAAGACAACCCTATTCAAAAATGAAACATTTCCTTGTGGCAAGGAGGCTATAATGCTGGCTGCGTTGCCGCGTTGGATAGCTAGCTAATCCTTTGAGCTAGAAACCAGCTAGCTTTATTATTGGCCGTAAAACAAGAAAAACAATCAGCTGATAAAACAAGAAATAAAGTTCTATGAAAAATATAAAAGTAGGTGGCAGTTGTAACATTTGTGGTATTTTTTTTGAGGGAGCAGTAAAATAAAACAGACCAACGCTTCGGTAGCCGGCGTCAAGTGTCAGGTTACAACCACGGAAGTCTTCATTTTACGATCTGAAGACACTTTATTCATAGAACTGTTTGAATTTATTGCTATTTCAAAAACGGGATGAAATAGCTAAGTAGCAATGATAATAATACTTGAGTAGGTTAGTCAGTACGTTCACTTACGGCCAAAAAAATGTATTCATCATGACAAAGCGGTGTCTCCTGTTGAGATCCCTTTATACGCTACTTTTTTTAAATAAGGTATCTATAGAGCAAAGTAGGTACCTAAATATTAATATACACTCACGGTCAAAAAAAAATGTATTCATTATAATGCGATGTCTATGCTACATATTTTTAAATACATGCTTTATAGTTAAAAAAAATATAAACACGTAGGTATGATTTTCGAATTAAAAAAACTTAATTTTACGCATCCAATGCGCAATGTAACAATGTGTCCCATATTAGTAGTTACAGTTATCATCACAAAATCATATTTAATGAAGTTTTACCGACTCATTATAAAAAACTTTAACAATACTAGGTAAGTACCTACTAGTAAGTAAGTACTCATATTTCAGTCCTCCTTCACATCAAAGTTAATCGACGTCTCCTGGTGACAGGCCCTTCAAACAAAATAACTTCACACCTCGTACCGTAAACAAGCAATCAACTGGGCTTGGTAATATTGGTAATGATGTGGGAGAAATGTTTTTTTCTTTGGGTGGGCACTAAGTAGTTCACTTCTCAATCAACAAAGTTTTTAAACTGAAGCTTCATCTCTAGCTTCAGTTTCTATGACTGTTTTGGTAAAATAACAACTTCGCCATCATTAACTTAAATCGCATAAAATAAAATTTCTTAATTCAACAAGCTTTTGTAAGGTATATTAAAACGTTTTTTCGGTGTCAATAAACTTAGTCTTACAAGTATTTTATGTGACCTAAAATACCGCAACAAAATCTTATCAGCAACTAAAACTTAATTCGCTCAATAAAATGGGTCGTTAAACGTAACAGACACTCAAATCATAAAATCATTAGCAAACCAAAGGGCGACTCTTGACACCATGAAATCATACGCTTTATTTACACACGTAGTAAACACACTCGCATGACTGAAATAGACATACACCACGTGTGCTTGTGTTTGAAAGGGATGGAGCAACCAACGAAGCTCCGCCCACAACATGTCACGGATTCAGGATTGGCTTGGGGCCGCAATCTATACCCCATCAGTCTTCCATCGCGCCTCACTTGAAACGCAAGTTAATTAGCCCAGTGGTACCATTAGAATGTTATGTTATGAACCAGTGACCATGGATAGCCATGAGCAAAACAACGAAGTGTCCACGTCTTACAATAACAACAACCTGAAACATAACTACAACTGCAAGAATTTTTACGACTACGTCGAAGTCGATTGTTTGGACAGAAATAAATATGAAGAGCAGAAACCCTTCAGGAAAATTGAAGAGGACCCTCTACACCAGCAGCATTTGGGTACACCGTTTTCGGTAAAGGACATTTTGAATATAAACCAACCACCGAATTATTACGAGCGACACGACATTTGGAAGAATTCTGAAAGAGAACGGAGACCTTTTGAATACACACCAGACTTCTATCATCAGCCTCAACCCTATTGTCCTCAAGAGTACTTCAACCAAATGTACCCTAGTATACCGGTTCATTCCAATATGGATCCTTATTGGTGCCAAGAGGCTTATCACGAAGTAAAGGTGGAAGATTATTACGGATTCAGCCCTTACTGCCAAAACCTTAACCAGCAAAGCTACGAGCACTATCAAGAACCATTGCATAATCATATAACTGTAGAAGTACCCCCTAAAGAAGATGTGGTTGCTAATGAAGTGGTGGAGAACCATCTAGGGCTAAATGTGGATCAGAAAAAATGTGAAAGACAAGCAGAGGAAATACAAAGTGGGCCTTTCGCTAGTACTGATGCTTTTGGAAAGCTTTCGCTGTCGCCTCGGAAAAGTTTGAGTAAGTATTATCATTATTTCTTTACATACTCAGATCGCAGACGTAAATCCCTGTTTTTTTTAACATTACTCATCCCTTCAAACACTTAGCATTACAAAAGTTATACTTGTGATAATGCTACACTATAGGTATCTCTATAATCTGCAAGGTTCAAAGTTTTAACATATAAAACTCTAGCTAAGTCATTTTTGGATTATTATAATGTAAAAATCTAATTGATTTTCTCTTTCTTTTCCAGAAACTCCGACATCAAACCTCAAGCCTGACAAGAAAGACAAGAACGCCAAACGAAAACCAAGAATCCTGTTCTCCCAGACTCAAGTCCACGCCCTGGAAATCCGGTTCAGAGCTCAAAAGTATCTGACTGCGCCCGAAAGAGAAGATCTAGCCAAGACCCTCAACTTGTCACCCACTCAAGTCAAAATCTGGTTCCAAAATCGAAGATACAAGAGCAAAAGGATCAAGTTGCCCGAAGTGTCAACGTCAACAGATGCAAAACCAAGCAAGGCGGCTGGAAGAAAACTCTACAGACCTGAAAATAAGGTCGACAATCCAACTTACGCGTACAGAGATGTGGATTTGAATAAAAGTTTCGAAGGAGATAATCTCACGACAACTGTTTACTTTGATGATAGTCTACCTTACGAAGACGCATCGCATAAATATTACGAATCTAAGCTCGAAATCGCCGATAATGCTGACTCATCGGAAATGCAAGGTTTTCCTCACAGAAACGCTTACCCTCTAGGTGTAAATGACAATGCAAAGGAAATTTCTTACAATGAACCTGAACTAAAGAAATATTATCCGATAAATTACGTATGTTCATAGTTTTAATAATAACCCTACCGTGCCATATACATAGACTGACTACCAAAGAGTATTATAGTGTTATTTTGTTATAGTTGTTTAATGTACTTAATTTTATTTAAGAGCAAGCTTTCGCTTTTCTTAATACAGCTGTATTGCCAAAGTATTTTTAGATATTTTACTGTTTGTAAATAAAATTATAAAAAATACGAAAATCAAAAGGTATTTTATTTATTTTTCTAGGCCTTTTAGTAAACAAGTTCAGTTTATGCTCCTTAACATTTCCTGTAGACAATTAAAAGTTTTATTTTTTTAATTTTAACACACTTCATTTGTTTCTTATACTATTATTGTGTACTTCTTTATTAAACTCTCCATCAACGTTCATACTTCTAAAACTTGTTTCTTTTTAAATACATGCACGATCACTCTCCCATACCATACAACACATTGCAATTAATACAAATAAAAAGTAAAAGGACAAAAAAAAAGTTACAAGCTTTCTCGGTTGTTCCAATATGTTTTTTCATTCAATTTGTACAGATAGCTTTTATCTCAATTGCTACCATACCGTGCGAGTGAGGGATGCACGCCACAGAGATGAGCTGACACGTTCTTATTGGCTGGAACTCTGAAAGCAGTATACTTTATTGTTTTGCATAGAAAATAAGATTTAATTCTTTCATATAATTTTAGTATAAATTATTAACTTGCCTATTTTTATTTTTAAGCTTACCATTTCAAATGCTAAATATGATGATATTTTGAGTAAGTAGGTACACGAATAGCTACTAATAGGTAAGACCTTATTGTAGGGTTAAACCGAAGAAACTTAGGCCTGCAGCTTCTTTGTTCGTGACGCAAAGCTACAATCCGTTCGCTCAGTTTCTGAATTTGTTGGATTTTTATGTTTGTTTTGCTTACTCGTACTTAGCTTAGCAATTAGGCTAAGTTGCATGGGCGTAAGAATAAGCTAGGTATGCAATGAAAAATAAAATATCTATTGTCCCAGTGGTTTTTTACTTTGACGAAAGTTACGTACGGTGACCGGTTCGAATAATACCTACGGCAAGCGCACGACTGCTTATTTGGTTCCTCGACTAATAAATGGATCACCGCCGGATTTGCGTGTTATTCATAATGTAAAACCTTCTAATGTAAAAACTAAGTTAAAATCTCATTTTTTAAAGAAACTTATAGCGTCGTAGATTATCACGACAATCGTCACAAACCTCATTGGTTTATTGAATGTTATTAGTCTTAATTTATGTAACTGTTATTTTATTCAATAAATAAATGAAAAAAAAAACGTGTTAGACTCAGTTCAAGTTTAATTACACTTAGGGAATTTCATGCTCTGTCTTGTCACTATAGTAAGCGTTCAGCACGCATCTCTGTGGCGTCGCATCCCCACACGAGACGCCGCGGGCGCCGGCGCCAACGATAAGATATTGATCCCCCAAACACGTGTCTGTCCTGCACTGTGACCTGCTCTGGGAATCGAACCCGGCACCTGTTACTAAAAGCTTTTATGCGGTAAGCGTGCGCGATTTATTAGAGTTTTTTTGTAAGGATTTTAACGGCCGTAAAATTTGGTCTTAAAATTTAATGCTGCGGTAGTTGGCGCGGTACTTATATAGGTAGTAGGGTTTGTTGCATCGAGTCTCTTCAACTTTTACGTTATCAGTAAGTTTATTTTGTTTTATCTTGAACCATTTATTGTGTTCTTAAAAAAACGACACAGCTTCACAGGGCCATTGGTATTGGTGCCTACTTGTTAATTGTGGTATAGGTATAATAGGTGTCGTATGTAACGCCCATGAAAATCTAATTAAAAAAAATATGCAGCTACCACCGCAACGTCCCTAACAAACTATTACATTTAAAGCAGTGAGACTTTATCATATCTTTTATTTCTTGGCGTTACCATACTGTGGCTGATTAACGGTATACCTAGAAAAGGGTATTACCCAGTAAACATACTTGCTACTAAATGTACAGGATCAATCAATGTGTCATTACGAAACAAGTATAAAATTAGCCGATATTATCAGTCTAACGCTAGACAGATGTACTAATTCTGATTCACTATCCGGTTACGCATATAAATACAATAAAAAGCAATGGAATGACGGCCGCTGATGTACGGCGTACGGGCGTGTTTGATGTATTAATATTAATACTGTGGTGCTTTTAAGGTTATCGCGGGTGGGAGGTGATCTGGCGATAGACCGCCGATGCGCCCGCGCACCTGTACACACGCACGACAGAACGTATCGACTACAAACAAGATGATACAAAATAAAGGTACTCGTCTCAGATTAAACATTAAAAATACACGCATTATGAGAAAAGAGCTTTCAAATAGGTTATTTATTCTGGGTCGACTGTCATTTTAAATAATATGATGTGGGTTTTCTCTTGTATTCAGACTGGGCAATTGCTAAGACAGCGTCAATGATGCAGCGAATTTTCCCAGGAGAAGACTATTATTCCAACTTTGCTGATTTTCTGGTTGTAATCCTGCGGGAATACTAACACTGAATTGATATTAATAACCATAATAATGGCGCTGATTTGGAATCAAGACAATGAAACTTTATGTTATAACTATACTCCTTATTAGCCTTTATTCAATCAAAAAATTAATTTGTATTAACACTATCCTAACTTTGATGTTTATGATGACAGCAGTCAAATTACGATAGAATTTTCCAAATCCACTAGTGGTTAATTGTTTAACTCGTCAAGTATGTGTAAACGAGACACAATAAAAATTCCATTGTTATGCGACTCTCCACATTCGTTTGATACCTGACTGATTAAATAAAATCAATTGCCATCCTAAATTTTCTGACAATGTCTGAAGTAACATAGTATTTTGGTACTCTTACCATAAATCGTCCCGTTCCTCTTCCTCCTGTGTGTGTGCTCCATTACAGAGCGGGTCGGCAGCGCTCGTTAGCTTTTATTTGGACGCCGGACTCCTGTTCCACGCCACGGTGCAGTGCCGAGCAGGGAAATTGGGCACTTAATAACCACTCGCTATTGGCATTATTATTTCACCAGAACATAAACACATATTTTAGAAGTTAAGACTTATAATACTAAATGTGTGGCATAAAATCTAAATCGCAACACTGCACATGTACCATCAATATCACCTTAGAACGTTTTATTTTAATTGTATTATTATATTTTTTGTATTGCTGAGAGCACGACTAAAGGCGAGGTCATGTTGAAATTGAAGTTGCCACTTGCCAGTATTGCCAGCAATGGTCGAATGATTTAAATATAATTTTAATTGTTTTTTTTTTGTGACATTCTTTGCTTAGATTTTATTATTTTAAATATAACAACTTTAGGCGCGTAAACGAAAACGAAAGAATTACAAAATGTTGATAAACACATCCGTGAAGGTTCAAATAAATATCAGGTCAATATTATTTTAAGTAGCGTTTTTAAATATCGTGTAATTTTAACTCACTCATTTTTTTCTACAAAATTCAATTCTTTTTCATATTTAACATACATGATTTAAGAAAATAAAGGGCTCTTTTCTTTGCTTTTGTTAAAACAATATCCAGCTGTGTCCCGTTTCCGTGTCCCGCAGTGTACGCTCGCGTTTCTCAGCGTTATCAGCGCATGTGCGGTTTAATGCTCGCGCTCGCTCGATTAATTGCCGATGATCCGCTCCCTGACTCGTACGGACGGACGGACGGAATTAAATCATTGCTCATTCGCGGAATGGATACAGTTCTTCAAATATGATGGCTGCTGGGATTGGGGAATCGAGGGCTATGGATGATCAAACATTTTTTTTGTGGCAGCTTATAGAAAAGTTTGTCTTAGCCGTATAGAATACCAAGTCAGCAAAAAATAGAGGTATAGAGATATCTAGATTTTATCCCTTTTCGACTCCATTTTGCACGCCTTTATTTTTGTAAATATATGTATTTGAGCATTGCTGGAACACTGGTATAGATATAATAAGACCAACTCTATTTATTGTAACTTTGATTGAAGATTTTTGGGTTTAATCACAGAGTGAGTACCTACACTACTAATTGAGGTAATCCTAACGCAGATAAAGAATAGGCGGTAAATGAAAGCGCTTAGTTGTTTTGCGACCGCATACAACGCGGCGAAACGAAAAGAGTGGTAAAGTCCCTCAACAACTTATTTTCATACATATTTCTAAAGCTTAAATAAAAAAGTGGTAAAGAAAAAGTGCCCGATAACACGCAAAGCACAGAGGTCGCGTCGATCGGTTGCAAAAAGTCGGTAGTGTGGCGCCGCGCCGCCGATAAATTACGCATTTTGTCACCACCGCCCCGCCCCGCCTTCATACGCCTAGAAATTACAAAAAAAAAAGTTTGAGTGGCTATGGTTTTTTAGCCTGGGAGTTATGAAAAATGTGCGATTTTTATTTTACCGTTTTTAAAACGTTGTTTTATTCCGCAATTCCAAATTGGTATCATTAATGACGGAAGTCGTAACAAACAATTACTTTAAACAATCTATAAATAATGTATACTATAAATCTAGATTCAATCGAGATTTGAAACACTTTATTTCATTTCATATTTAATTCCTATTATTTCTAATATGAAAACAGACAATTGTCATTCATAAGTTCTTTTTCTTTCTTTGCGCATGGAAGTCTCGACATAGTTCCCTGTAAAACGACCAGGTAGTGCTCGAAAATTGCTAAACAAAATTGGTATTTTCGTGTATTTATTGATTGAGAAAAACGTTTCAATCAAGCTTTAAAAATTACAAATATTTTTTAAGATTTAGTACAAGTTAAAAGGATATTCGATGCAGCAGAAAATTAAAATTGTCTACGCGAAATGTCAAAAATTTTGCTTCAGCCTTTCCCATTTTATTTGGTGTCAGTCAGGCAACTCCAGGCAACTTGGACCTGTCTTATAAATAAGTCACTTATATACTTTTTTATAATTATCTTGTCAAAAGTAAAAAATACCTAGCCGAATTCAGGTTATTTTTATATGATTAATAAATCGCAATTAAAAATGTTAATGTTGTTATTTGATTTTTTTTCTTTCAACGGTTTCTGCTCATGGCGCCACCTATCGTATAAAAAAATGCCACTGTCAACTTTGACCAAAACAAATGTGGGGTCAAATTGCACAATCGCTGCACAAAAAGCGGGTCACGCCGACCCCATGGAGAGTTGCGTATTAGTCCTGTCTTTATTAGTTCCATGTGAGAACCAATTTAGCAATGTCAAAAAAACGGTAAAGTTCGAGTCGGGTTTTGTATAATAAGGGCACCGAAACTAATTTTGTATTGCTTTGTGGTATCAAACGCATTTATTAACACGTTCCGGGACACTGTTCCAGACACAATAGATGTTTTATTGTTTTCACGCCTGTGGCGTTTACTGTCCCGGAACGTGTTGAAGATATAGCTACTTAGGTTAAAAGGTTATTATTGATGCAGCGAAAAACAGAAAATTGGAAACCTTATTGCAAACATGAAAGGCGACGCGTGTTACTTTTTATTGATCGTGACTGTATACTTACAAAATACATAAGTACCTACGTATATTATGGGAAAAACATTTTTTTTTCAAAGACTTAGAAATTAGTGCAATAGCAATTAATTAGTAAAGCTTTTTTTAAATATCAAGCAAAAAAAAAACACCGATCGTCATTGTATCTATCATCTACCTATGCTTGTGTTTTGCTCTTAGCTTCCTAACTCTTAGGCACATAACCTATGGATATTGGAACCATCGCCGACATCAATTTTAACGACGGTTGAACCCTAAAATTAACCAAGCTAAGATTTCCAAACAGCCCCAAAATATTAAAATGTTGTGCCGTTTTCATGGAGCTCAATAGCGTTAAACCAATTTTAAAAGAGTTTTTTGATAACTACTTGGCCAGACGATTACGATCAATCAAATATTATTATTAATGTAGGGACGCTTCGCCGGTATTCGGCCAGTTAGTGCGAGTAACAAAATCTGCATCATTTATAAATGAAACTAAAAATAATCACTTCCAAAGCGGCTCGTCTACGACTAGCCAATTTTATTGTCAGTTTGATCGTAGCTGTAGCGCGAAGGGTGAAATTGTGTAAGATTTTTGCACTAATAATAATACGGAGATTATTAATTAATGTATAGTCTAAGATTAAAGGTGTATTATTCGTTCATATTCGATAGTTAGGTTTATCAAAATAATTTAAGAATGCTTGTTTTCTCATTTTTCTGTCGCTTGTTTCTCAAACGGCCGTAAACCATGGCCGGGTGCCGGCGAAGCGTCCTTACTAGTTTAGTTGCATTGCATACATAGTCAAAGTGATAGTGAGCTAATCAATCTATTAGTCATCTCATCCCTCCTACCCACTGAATAGATAAATAAGGTTATTTATCTATTCAGTGCTCCTACCTCATGAAGTCAATCACCGGTCAACCGGTTCTAATCTCGGCTTTCTCAATGCAGCCGCGCGATTATCGTATCCATTACATGTATGCTCAAACATGTGGTTTCTGTCAGGGGAATGTATTGGGTATAGGGGAGGGTTTAAAGGTCTATTGTTTGGTTAATTTGAGCTGAAAATTAACGGTAAAAGTTAAATCATGTCTACTGTGACTACATGAAGCACGTGATCATAAAATGCCGAGGCTAGGCTAGCAGAAAGAAAGTCATAATACCTACAAATAGTTAAAAAGATAACATGTACTTAGTTAGGTAGGTAATTAAGATTTAGTTCAATGTATGTATGTACGTTTTTTATGTTTAATGTATGTTTTTTATTTGCTGTGTGTCGTGAATTTAACTTATCATTGGAAAAGACAAAATACTAATTAACCGGCTATCTTTTCCAAGTTTTAATAAACAATTAAAAATAACTTTTTTTAAGGTAACTGCTAGCGCCCTCTAGTGATGAGTAGAAGATGGATGAAAGTTGTACTTGCTAGAAAAACGTTTGTATCTGAGCATGCTTTGATGCTTGCTTTTTTTCTAAAGCGACATCTGCTATCGACTGGAAGAACTTTTTAGAAACTGTGTTAGCGCCGTCTAGCGTGAAGTACATACATTATTTGTCGTATAATTGCTCCGATAGATGACGTTAGTAAATAATAATAAAACCAATAAATATTATCTACAGTATCCACCCTGCCAGACCCAGATATTAAATATCACTTTTTTGTGGCGTTTATTGTTTTAAAGGTAAACAAATGCAGGCCTTAGAATATTATATTATACTAAGCTTAAAATTGGTGCCTGCAAGTAAAGCATTAGACACTAATCTCTCAACAATCATGAGTTGACACCACTTCTCATCAATTTAGATATTTCGGTTTCATTATTCGAAATTCAAATTTCAAGGAACACGTAATAACAACTGCGACTTATTGCATCGATGGGCCCCTATTTTTGAACTACTCGCTTTGATATGGCGTGTGATTTTCGTTCATAAAAACACATTAAAAATCAACAGAAATCACCCAAAATCTAGACGTGAGTATTTACAAATTTGAGCAATGATTTTTCGAATCCTTTTTGTGCAGATTACTACTGGTTTTCATTCCAAAATTCGACTTTAATCATTGAATATCACTCGCCATCTTGAAGCGAGTGATTCAAAAATAGGGCTCCAGGGAAAAAGGATTTGAAAAATCATTGCTCAATTTTGTGAGTACTCACGTCTAGATTTTGAGTGATTTCCGTTGATTTTTCATGTGTTTTCGAATGAAAATCACACGCCATATCCAAGCGAGTGATTAAAAAATAGAATTCAAAAATAGCGCGTTTTGAAAACGCGCGACAGCATCGCGTGATCGCGTCTCAAGCAATGAACAGATTTAATTTAGCATCGATGCAGTCGCGCGTTATTATCGATGCAGTCGTCAATATTCAGTACCTACATAACTTGTCAAGTCAAGCTTCTGCATCGATACTGCGTCGATGGTAAAAGTAGCGCAGTGTGTAAAGGTTGACATTTTGCGACTGCATCGATGCTGCATCGCGTTTGCATCGCTGCTAAAAGTCGCAGTGTGTAAAGGGTCTAAATCAACGTATTTCACATATTTGCTTGGCATTGCTTCTTTAAAGCTCTCAGCTGAAATCGGAACTCGGAAGTCCATTAACCGATAATTAAGCACACAAATCACTGAAAGACTGAATGAGCGATATTAAGAGAGTTCTTCTTCTGTTAAATCTGCTTGTTTGCTTAGTAAATTGGTTCCGGAGAGCTTTGGTGGATTTATGAAAATGAAAATTAATAAATAATTAATAATTTAAGATGAAGTTGAAAGTATTGTTTCGAAGAATGATCATTTAGGTTACCTACCTACGCATAGCTTAGTAAATAAATCTACAGAAACTAATACTTACTTACAATGTAAGTACCTATTTCTTATTAAAATGTCAGAAACTAATTTACAACATGTATTTCTTATTTAAATAATGTTTAAGTGTGATTGATATCTTTACGTAAAATAAACTTTTGTACGTGTTATTAAAGCACAGAAAACTTTTAAGTTTCAAGTATTGAAACTTTTAAGTTTTCTGTTAATAAAAGCATCGCCAAATTTTGTACTAACTGAAAAGCTCACTGAATAGATAAATAAAGGTGAAAAACTCGTGAATAACAAAAGCAGTTGGTTTCTCCATAACAAAGGTTTCTAGTCATTTCAAAGCTCTATTGCCATGGACAAACATTTTATTTATTTATTCAGGCAGCAAATTACAAATAATACTCATGTAATGTGAGCTAACATACAAACGAAATTAAATTAAAAGAATACAATATATTAATAAACACTAAAAACAATATCACATTTTCAATCATTACCTACCTACATACATATTTTAACGGCAACATAACTTTTAAACCTCAATAAAATCACTAAGCCCCTCTAATAAAAGCGTACATAAAACGGGATCATATTGCGAATATCCCGGCCGATTGGCCGTAAAGCCGGCTCTTAGGGATGATTGATTATCCCGGGATCATCCCGCTATCCCGGGATAACATCGGCCGAGCTGCCGCCGCAAATACACCACTTAAGAGCACTTCGGGCGACCACTTATGTCTGATGCAGAGTTATGAAACTTGTAGAGGTGGTGACCAACAAATAAATATGCGCCAGTCAACACACCAATTGTCATGGTTTCGAACTAAGGAATTTGGTGTATTGATCGCTCCTGACTATTACGCCGGCCGTCGCGGGTTCGAATCCCTCAGGGGGCAAATGTTTGTGTGATGAGCACGAACATTTGTACCTTTGTCATGGATGTTACATGTATTTAAGAATTTATGGGAGACGCCCCCGTCATAATCGTTGTCTGGTACTTCGTAACACAAGGAAGAACCATACAATTGGTGTGTTGTCTGGCGCATATTTATATATTTATTTATTTAAAAAAATCTTCTTTGTGGTACGACAACGATAATGACGGGGGCGTCTCTCGCAATGTAAATCGATTGTTTCTTACGACTCTCCTTCAGCTTCTGACACTTGAGCTCTTAATTGTATAAAAATATTATAACATAGCTTCATATTTCGTTATGAAATATTGGTTATTATTAATACTACTCATTGATTAAACCATACGAAGTCAATTCGCAAACAATTCGCGCAAAACGATAATCGTATTGATATCGTATTGATTATAGCGTCAATACGATTATCGTTTTTCGGATCCGAAACATTTTTTGTATGAAATCCTTACTACGAAATGATTCGGATTCGGATCCGCAAAATGATTATCGTATTGACGGATTTCGTTATTTGTAGTAGGCCTCCTAAAGGGAAGCGTATGGCACTGACACCACGAACTAATCTCGGCGTGCCACATGAATTGACGCCACTTCTCATCAACTCAACAAACGGTTTCATATTCGAAATTCAAATTTTAAGGAAAACGACATAATTTTGTCATCTAATTGCGTGCGCGACTATTATTTTTTTGTTTGGCATAGCTTCTCTATACGTAGTAATAACAACTCGCTGCCTAAATATTACTATGCTGTACAGTCGCATAGCTCTTAGCTCTATGGCTTGACCACTCCGGCTACAGGATACCCACTCAAAGCGATGTATGAAAATCATCTAAATGAAATATAAAACGGGTATAAAGTTTTCCTTGTGCACTCACTATGAAATCATTTACGGCTAATAATAACATGAATCGAAGAGGGAATAAAAAAATAAGATTTTATTTAAAATGTGTGGTTGTTATAACAGATATATATGCCTTTACTTGGTTTTGTTGCTTGGCAGTATTGTTGACCGAGTGTTTATGTTAATTCATACTATTTCTATGTGAGGATCTGTAAGAGGTTTATGAGTTAACTATACCTACTATATTGTCTGTTTAAAAAAAAACCCTCGTTTTCCTGTTATAATAAAAATAAAATAAAGTAGGTAGACAGGTAGGTACATAATAAAAGAAACTTGGAGCAACAAAAATAAATACCAAATCAAGAACAATATTCGCACGGTGTTTATGTTTAGTTTTCATTCGAGTGCCATTGCTAATAGGTAGCTAAATACCTATTTAAGCACAAATTCACTTAATCTACTTACCTTTAATTACCTAAGTCCTGAAAAAAAGTTTATCTCGACAATTTAATGTTAATTAGCTAACGCTAAAAACATCTTAAGTAACCTGCTCCGTACCTACGATCGAACTAAACTCATCTTAACTTTTTTCATGACAGCAATCATTTTCAGATTTTTCAAATAGGAGTAAAGTTAAGTCCTGGCCAATTTTAATTTCTACTTTAGCAGAAAAGCTTTTCATAAAATTAATACGTATATCCAAAATCACACTTGAATTCAAGCAGCTAAACTGCTAATTGCTAAAATAACTTTCCGTCCTTAATACTACGCCGCTACGCGCTATTTCTATTCAATTTTCCTCCGAGAAAATCACTTGAACTCGTAACGTCAAGAAGCTATTAGCCCAAGGAGCTCGCAATCGTCGGATGCCAGAAAAAATTAAAAGAAAATTCACGTTGACACTTCCACCGCTGTTTTTATTGGCCAACCACAGCCGCCTCGCTCACCTGATTGGTCGATTTAAATGGGGCTCTAATGAGGGAAAAGGACGTCGCGCCTAGAGCAGAACGCGGGCAATAGGCGGGAGAGAGACAGATAGACACTTCTCGGGTACTTACAGATAAAGCAAAGCGTTAACGGTGGGCGCTAAGGAAGTTGGATGCTACGAGCGATGCAATGGTCGAGTGCGATTGTAGAGATTTGGCCACTGGCTGGAGTTATTTTTGTTTGCACAATGATTTGCGGAGTTGACTCACATAAGTAATGATTGTGAAATTATGAGATTACAGTAATGTTCCAAATGGTTATGACATTAAAAAAAAAGAATTTCTGTTTGGCCTGGACTTAGTTCGACTGAGTAAAAGTTTTGTCGGAATCATTCATTACATAATTATCTTTATTTTTTGTGTTCTTATACCTATAAAAACATCTAAATCTTCCGGATTAAGTATTTATTTCGAGACTTAGGTATTATTTATTTTTCCCGCTATCTGCTTGGCAAATAAGCATAATAAAAGGTTACATTTTATTTATAGGTTTAAACATACTTAATAATGACAGTAATAACTTAATTAATAAGTCACTGTCGTCAGATAGTCTCTACAACAATATTTATGTTTCGTTTTTTGAGCAAGTCGGTATAATGTGCCAATACGAAACATCATCACCATCCGCATTGGCATGACCGGAGCGAACAAATCGCATTCACGTAAACATCTTCAAGAAAAACTCAACGATCCCCACTACTTACGCTACTTCGGGTGCTTTTTTAAAAAACGACTGCCCCAACGTACCGCTGTCTCGTTTCCACCCATGCTTTTGATAGGAGCCACTTTTATTTTCTATCTCTGTCTAAGGCTTGGCGTTCGTCAAGCGGGCGGCAATCTATCACGAAAGTTTATTCGTTTGAGAGACGTATTTGCGGTAAGGCGAGCGCGGTTGTGGTCGCGCGGTGTTGTGTGTGTTTTCAAAAATGGAATCGAAATTGAAGAATTTCAAGGACTCGCTGAGTTTGCAGGACTGTGAGAAGACGAATTTGACGACTCCGTTTTCGATCAACGATATTTTGACTAGAGAGAACGAGGGGAAGTTTTGTCAAGAGGATTTTGGCGCGAAGATGAGTTTTCTGGCGAAGGCGGGATGCTATGCCAAGGAAGATTTTTCGAAGAAGGAGGCTTTGGAGAAGATGAAGTATTATGACGACTGCAGCAGCTACCGGGATTATGGCGATGACGGAGCTTTGGACATGTCGAGGAAAAACACTTATCCAGTCACAGAACTTTCCGGTAAGTTGGCTGTTTTGTTGTACAAATTTATTCACTGATATTTCAAGATATTTATTTATGGAAAACTAGCCCTGAAAGTTTTCAACTCGCAGTCACAAAATGTTTCGCCGTCTTACGAAGCTGAAAAGTTTGTTCGCAAACTTTTTATTTCTTTATACTAACAAGCACGGACTTCTTATTTACTCGCCCGTGCTAATTTAATATATCTGATTTTCGTCTTCCTCGTGTGCTGTAAATAAACCTCATAAAATTTAAGTAGGTTATCTAATCGAGAAATTCAAATAAGAAAGCAAGGTAGAGTCGTTGTGTTGCTATAATAACTCTATGTTTCCCAAATAATAATATTATAATAAATTCTTCTTAACACGTTCCGGGACAGTGCCCGCCTACAGGCGTGAAAACAATAAAACATCTATTGTGTCTGGAGCAGTGTCCCGGAACGTGTTAATTTACACATCAATCAAAAGTATACACCTACTACCTACCTAGTTAGGTACTTAACTTAGCATAGAGATGCCATTATATTGCCATTATAGTAAATATGATGATGAAATGAATCAATCGTCTAATTGAAATCAGATGAGATGCTGTGATCCTCTTAATCCCATTTTTAATTGTAGATGTAGTACCTACCTATACCTACCTACCTTCTATTAATAGATATTCTGTGATTGTAATGACGCTATTATTATATTTGTACAACTAAAAGTTAATAGTTGACAGGGACACGTGGAGTAGTTTGAAGGAGGCCTTTGCCCAGCAGTGGGACAGTATAGGCTAGGAAAAAAAAAGTTAATAGGTAGAGACTTCACGATCACCTACTTTTATTTCCTTATTACGCATGAATATTAAAGCTAATTTGTTAATAAACTCGATGAGGACCACTCTTATTAATTAATTAATTGATGTCATTCAATAAGGCACTTACCGTAATGAGATCGGTCAGTAAGTACAAAATTTCTGCATGACCTAAAGTCCACCTTTGTACACTAAATTTGTTCAATAAAGTCTTTAAAAAAAAATACGCAGCAGAGTAGGTTAAATAAAATGTCTTGTATGATGAAAAGTCGATTCAGTAATTCCACTGAGAAGCCATACCTACCTAGGTACTACTAGCCCAAAAACTTAGTCACAAGTCACAACCAAAAATTAAAAAAAAAACCCTATCTATCAAACTTAGGTAACATAACCACCTTACCTACTTACTTTTGCTTGCGACTTCGTCAGCATTACTACTCTTTAACACTTAACACTTTCCGGGACACTATTCCAGACACAAATAGATGTTTTATTATTTTTACGCCTGTAGGCGTTCACTGTCCCGGAACTTGTTAAGGCCGATCTGCAATTTTGCTGTAGGTAGGTCCTACCTATAAGCTATAATATTGCATTAGAATTAATTGCGTAAAATAGCTACAAACATCCATCCAAAGGTCACAACCACTAATTTCATTAAAATTCAAATAAAAAAAAAGAATAGCACAAAGTCCAAAAACAAGAATCAACCAACATCGAATGATCGAACTGTTCCCCAAAAAAGTGTTCTAAATTCGAATTAAGCCCTCTATAATTATTGCGCGCCAACAATAGCTGAGTAATGGATCGTTTTCACTGACCGGTCGCGGTCCGAAGGGTCGATCGAATATATAAAAAAATATGATTTTTTTGTATTACTTTTTTTATTAAACTCTGTCGCGATAGGTATTTCTGTATCCGTATTTAGAGTAGAAGATATTAATTAAGTATGTATTATACCTAACCTATCTCTCCTCGTCAATAAATTATACCCTACTAATTAATAATAAGAAACTTGATTGCACAACATAAACAAAATAATACAGAAAAAACATCTTAAATATTAGGTAGAGTGCAATTCAGGCAGTCTCATTGCATAAAGCAATTTCTTCCAGACAACCAAAGCAGAAAGAATGAAAGAAAAGGCATGGCGATAAAATATTTTTAACAAAAGAGAAAGTGTACGGATTTAATTAAAGAGCGTTAAAAAACTATTGTATGTATGTGTAGATACGAATTTTGCAACGTTGTGTAGAGAAACTAATCTGGTTGTCGTAGGCGTAGATAAGTAACCGATTTAGAATCTAACTAAATGAACTCCTTCATAGTGGTGTCATTTTTTTATTTATTTATTTGAAATGGGTTCACTCTTGTCTCCAGGCTAGACCAGTGGTATAGACAGAGACGACGATGGAGCAAGCTCACCCAGAAAAAGCCTGTAAAACAAGTGTGTTTTCAAAATTGTGTTTACATTTCACAAACTAAATTCGGTTACTCAAAACCTGCTAAATACAGTAGCCAAGATCCTTTAACAAAGAACACCAGCAATCATCCCTCACACCACTAATGTCTGAGCAATCAATAACAAAAAGTGATCTGTGGTTTCGCGGGTGACGTTCTAAATTCAAATCAGTCCCTCCCTAATTACAGTTCGACAATAGTGGTGTAATGGAGCGACGGCCGGCCGTGCTGCGTCGCGACGTCTCGGCTTAAACTCTGTTCCCACTATACGCTATCATGTCGAGCTTTTGTCATAAAAGCTTTTAATGCACGATAAAAAGTCGGCACCGAAACATTAACTATAAGCTCTAAAGTTGATTTTTGTTTTTTTTATAGTGTTTTGTCACTATACAAACTTAAAAATATAAATTGCACTTGTAGAAAGCAACTGTGACTCTGTGACAGACGAGGAATCGAACTTTTACTGCTTTTTAACGCGTAGCACTTGCAAAATTCAACAGGCTTGTTAATGTGACGGTGGCCGAGTGGTATAGCATACGCCCGGATAGCGTAAGACACGGGGTTCGATTCCTCGTCTGTCACGAGAGTCACAGTTGCTTTTTACAAGTGCAATTTATATTATTAGCTCTATGTTGCCTGGCGATTCAATCCAGTATTTCTTCTCCACCGTTTCTCATCCAACAGCTTTAACAAACGCTGTGCTGGGGGCTCGTTCGCACTAGCGTCTAGCTCAGGGATGCACAGACTTATTAAGACTAGGGGCCACTCGGGCAAATTATGAACTGATGGCGGGCCGCCAGAAGTATAGGTAATTAAAGACAATAAAGAATTGATAATTATGTATTAAAATTGAAAAAGAATTTATTAATTTGAAGCGTGGCACTGCATAGTGCTTACAATCTTTTTTATATTTGGCTCAAATTTACTTGTAGCAACACGTAAAACTGCTTCCAAACTTTCATTTGCAAGGCGGTTTCGATTTTTTGTTTTATTATTATTTAGTATTGAAAAGGTTTGTTCACATATATAGGTAGAACCAAATAAGCTGGCACATTTCAGAGCGTTTATGCGCAACTCTTTGTACGTATTTTTATCAATGCAGCGGTAAAAGTTCAGCAAGTCTCCTTCGTTGAATTTGTTGTGTAAATCTTGGTCGTTTTGAATGTCGATAATTTCTAACTGCATTGACTCTGGCGCATTTTCAACTGAAATCGTGAAAGGATTGCTGAATATGTCCAACAGAGGTTTCACTTTTTTAAACTCCGAAAATCTTTCTTGAAAAGATTGAATCAAAATATCTAGCTTTTCTACATAACTGAAATTAATCGCAGTTTTGTTGAATTTTTCAGCCATTTTCTTATAATTCGGAAAATGATTGTAATTTCCAGAATTCAATTGCGATCTGAAAAGTGTCAGCTTGCATTGAAAGGATGATACGTGAGCGTAGAGCTGGGATATCAGTTGATTTTTGCCTTGAAGCCGTGTGTTCAAGACATTCAAATGATTTGTAATGTCAACTAAAAAAGCCAAATCACACAACCAATCAGGATTTTTAAGTTCCGGGACATCCTTTTGCTTTTCCGCCAGAAATATTCCAATTTCTTCTATTAAATTTAGAAATCGTTCCAGGGTCAATCCACGACTTAGCCACCTTACTTCTGTATAATACAGTAAATCTCCATATTCGCTTTCGATGTCATCAAGGAATTGTTTGAATTGCCTGTGATTGAGTCCTCGTGATTTTATGAAATTTACAGTCGAAACTACCACTTTCATGACATTTTGAAATTCAATTTTTTTAGAACAGAGGGCTTCTTGGTGTATAATGCAGTGAAACTGCATGAGATCTTCAGCGTTTATGTTTTTTTCTTGCATATGCTTTTTCAGCAAAGTAACTAGCCCAGAATTGACACCAATCATCGAAGGAGCACCGTCAGTGGCAACTCCCGATAATTTTGATAAGTCCAAATCAGTTTTTGAACACTCATCCAAAAGTACATTGAGTATATCAACTCCTCTGGTTTGACCTTTCAATGAACACATTCCTAACAACTCTTCTAAGACTTCAAAATCTTGAGTAACACCTCGTATGAATATGAGAAGTTGAGCTGTGGAAGTAATATCAGTGGATTCGTCGAGTGCTAATGAAAAAAATTCAATGATCTTAGTTTTTTCATTTAATTGTTCCGCAATATTACCTGACAAAGACATAATACGTCTTTGGATAGTCATACGATTCAGTTGAATTTTCTCAAACTTTTTTGCTGCTTCTGGACACATTTTCTTAGCGGCAATTTCTATGCATTCTTTTACAAAATCCCCATCATTGAAGGGGCGACTGCGCTTTGCTATCATTCGAGAAATTTCATAACTAACTTCTGTAGCTGTTTCTGAATCTTGGATGGGTTTTGTAAACATAGCTTGCTGACCAATAAGCTCCCGTTTTAAAGACAACATTTTTTGCTTTCTTAATTCGCCTGTAAACTTGGTAAAAGTAGGATGCTGCGTTTCATAGTGCCTTTTTACATTATATTCCTTTGCAATCGCAACAGAATTCTTGCAAATTAAACAAACGACTTTATTATGCGACCATACAAAAAAGTATTTCTCAGTCCAAATTTCTTGAAACTGCCGATTTTCATCTTTAACCTTACGTTTTTTACTAGGTCCTGGCTTGTCCATGTTGCGTTCTAATCCTGGCTAGGATTAACACAGCACCTAAAAACAATTACAGTACCTACTTAAATTACCCATCCTTTTTTATTTAGGTAGATTGATTTAAATAGGTAGGGAAACACTTATTAATAACAGAGTTTTACTTACGATTTCACAACACAATTATACACGGCACTTGACGGGAAATCTACGTTGAATGTGGATCAAAATATATGACACCGGCTAGTCGAGTTAAAATCTACACTAGAACTATTGACACTTCACTCAAATTAAAACCGAACTATCGGTCGCTGCGGTTAGCGTGGCTTTTATACCGCGCGTATAGAGTCGAAAACTGTCTGGAGAAATCTCGAAACCGACTCTGGAAGCTTCGTGTATCTACCTACGCGAGCAATCGGGAATTCGTGCACTTAAGAGCGCGCGCGCGAGATTCAAATTACTTTTCGAACATATTTTTTTTGGTTTTATTCTGGAATAGAATTCAATATTTTTCGAATGTACGAGAGTATTATTTTTGCTGTCGGCGGGCCACCAGTATTCGACCGGCGGGCCGCAAGCGGCCCGCGGGCCGCGGTCTGTGCATCCCTGGTCTAGCTAAAGAAATTCGCTTGGGTAGGTACCTATAGGCATATTGAGTTTAGGAGGTCATCCAATATTGTCGATTTTTCCAAACTAAGATCCTTGAATATTGCCACTAGATATCTAATTGGAATGGAATAATGTTAACTTTGTTTTTTTTATGTTGAAATTGGAAACTACTTTCATTCAGCTAAGGGACGTCCACTGTTGAACATAGGCCTCGGTTCTCCACAACATCAGTTTTATTTTCTAGGAAAAAAAGGTTCTCTAATTTCACAGCCGATTTTTTAAGTACCTACGTTAATAGTGATCTGAAAAAAAAAATGTCCGACAGTTTCACTATACGGGTACTGTGGAAACCTGCCGCCGCCATCACTTGCGATTGCGACACCCTCATTACGATAAGTGATGACGCTTAGAAGCCATTCGGCCATTCAATTTAGTAATTACTATAACTCGAAAAGTTGAACGCGTGCCGCGCGGTGTGACGAATCCGAAATGTTTTATGTAAATTCCTTTGATTAGCCACTTTTTTCGTACCCTTCAGTCGTTCTTCGCCGCTTTTCATTACTTAAGTTTTCTTTGAAGGTATTTTGGGTCGTCAAATTGATGGGCGAAGTTCGTCGAAGCAATTTTCATTTTTCAGGTGTTTTCTGTAGCAAAAAGGATTTGGTGACTATTAAAATATGTTCAGTTCGGTAGAAAAAAAAGGTTAATTTAAATAACTCTACTGCGTTTATGTAATATGATAATGAAAAAGCCCAAACAAGACATTCGCTGTCAAGATTTTTTTTTGCAGTCGGGTCGGGACTCATTCTAGAAAGTCAGCCGTTCAGCAAGTCAATCCACTGACTAAGCAAGCCTCCATTTTTAGAAAGGGTGCAGACTGCTACAGTTATATTGACAACAACGACTTTCTTGTTTTAGGAAGTTTTCATTTACAAATTACACAAAAAAACGCAGTCGGCTTTTTTAGACCGTTTTTTAGCTAAGCAAGCCACTTGCTGGTGATAATGAATCCGACCTAACAAACAAATACACACATAAAAGTAGTATGAAATGATGCAACGGTAGTTAAAAAAAACCTTACTTATCTCATTAGAATCGCATAAAAGGCTTACTGTAATGTAACTTTCAAATGATCGCTTAGCAATCGCCTGAAAACTTCCGACACGCAAAAGCACAGTTACGCTCCGGTGACAATTCGCGTAATGGATCCATTGTGGTCACGTGACCCGCCGTCTAATTGATTTGGATCGTGCGGTGTGAACGCTCCCTAATGAGTTTGGTGCGAGCGCCGAACAGAATCGTAAACTTTTATTTTGAACTTTGAAAGAGAATTTATAGTAGTGTGGAATGTTTTATTTTAGATAGGCAATTACCTACCTGAAAAATTATATGTATTGAAAGTTATCTGGACTTGTATCACTAGTCTAACTACTGGACATACAAGCAAAATTTTCACTCTATGAATAAGCGTTTAATACCTAAACTGGCCTTCTACACCCGATGTTCCCTGTATGGGCTCTAAAGAAAAAAGCATGTTTTTTTGAGAATCATTCATGTTGCGTTTATTTGTAAGATGACACAATCAAAGTGATGAATTTGAATTTAAAATTGATTTGTAATGGCATGATCAAGTCAAGAAAGGTATTTTTAATTACAAGACGTCTTCTCACTGTTTCGTCATTATTTTATTATCATAGTAGGTACTTGTTCTACTTGTGGAGTAGATTAGAAAAAGTAGATACAGTCCGTGACCTATTTGAATGTAGCTTAAGTAAGTTTAGAAAAGATGACACCATGTCGTTTTAATTGGAACCTTGACTCTGACGCTAACTTCAACCTTATCTTGTTCCAGATGACTACGACTCCCGGTCATCGACAACCGGCTCCCCTCTCCGTCGGCACAACTCCTCACCAGGCTCGGACCTCGGCTACAAACCCTTCCTCTTCGAAAAGCGCTCCCCGCCGCCCGACCCGCGCGCCCCCCACGACTCTCCCACTTACCCGGATTATAACCAAAACGCGCGAAAGAAGCGATCACGCGCGGCCTTTTCCCACGCACAAGTGTATGAGCTAGAAAGACGCTTCAGCCAGCAAAGATACTTATCAGGCCCGGAAAGAGCTGACTTAGCCGTCAGTTTGAAACTGACAGAGACACAAGTCAAGATCTGGTTTCAAAACCGCAGATATAAAACAAAGAGGAAACAACTACAAATGCAAGAAAACGGCATGCTAGCCGCAGCCGCTGCGGCAGCTAATCACGCGAGGAAAGTGGCCGTCAAAGTACTCGTCAACAATAACGGGCAACCGAGTCTACCAGATATGAAGCAGTACCAAAACCCCATGCTAGCCAAAGGAATAAACCCAGCGTTATTCGCGTCATCCAACCTACTCGAAGGTTCGCCCATTTTGAAACACTTCGCAGGGGTGTACGGAGTCGATTTCGCTAAGAATCCTGAGTACAAAGCTTTGTTGCAAGAGTCGTACAATCAAGCTGTGTTGCAGTCTCTTTACGGCCCTCATTTGGGGGTCAACTACCCCAATTTGCCCCTATCGTACATGTATTACCCTGGAAATCCAGCGTTCGGTATGCCGATGACCTGCGATCTTGATAGAAGTCAGAGCGAGACACGAACAGAAAACGAAAAACCTTACGGCGAAAATTCACAAACCAAAGACAAGAGCGTTGAAAAAAGAAAAAGTCCGATTGACTTGAACGAAAACAGCAATGAGAGTATGGCCAGTAATATCGAAGTAGAGAATTAAGAAATATAAAAACAAAATGCAATCGGAAGACGAGCAGTTGATTTAAGGTGTTTAAAAACAAATGAAAATTTTAACTTCAAATCAAAGAGAGAAACCAAAGCATACGATACGAGTGAAACCAAAGATCACCGAGTAGTTAATAGAATTGTTAATGTTTAGTTTTAATTGTTGTAAATATGTTTAACTGGTTGAATGTTTAAGTAGTTGATACGAAGCACGTTTGTAAATAGTACAAAATAGAGTTTAATAAAAGTGCAATACGATTTACTTCTCTAATCTTTTCATTTAAATCCCCTATATAAATGTTTTATGTAACTAATTTATGTAGCAGGATTAATAAATGATAGATGCGCGTATCTATTTAATTATAGAAAACGACACCCCCGGTACCTACTTAGGGCTTACTTAGGTTACATAGTAAAAAGATGTTATTTGTTGCGGGGTTCTATTTGCAAGGGTTTAATAGAGTTGGGTTTATACCCAGCATCTCTTAGTCATGGTGTTGATGTGATTTTACACTGTCACTCAGTAAATAAATGGTAAAATTATTCAATTATTTCCATTAGATAGGACATTCTGCTACATAGATAATTTTATGTCATTTAGGGTTACAAATAAGTGCAACTCTCCACAACTTGGTTAGGTTTGGAGTATTGGAGTCAAGATTCAACCCCAACTAAATAAAAAAAATGCAATGGCAATAAAATAATATACACAAAACCTATCTCACTATAGGTAAACCGCTTCATTGAGACCTCGCCTGCGGGGCGGGGCACAGGGGCATGGGGGGAGGCGAGAGCGGGTGATGTGAGCGGCGCGGGCGGGTGTATCCGCGCCGCCCGCATCTCTCACGACACCCGCTCTCGTCTCCCCCCGCGCCCTTGTGCCCCGCAGGCGAGGTCTCAATGAAGCGGTCAACATAAAGTAGGTATGTTATGCAGTTCGATAGTCACTAGCCTAGAGGTCCCGGGTTGTGCCGACATTTGTTCCTGGGTTTTTCTGTCTTAAAAATAGTTAGGCAGGTACTCGGAATTAGCTCGGAGTCAGGAGGTTGGTGGTGATGACACCCCCGTGCCACGGAAAGCACGATAACCCGTTGGTCCTGCGCGCCTGATCTCTCACATGTAGGAACGGCCGTCTCACCGAATTAATGAGGGTGAAGAAACAGAGAGTGCACTTGTGTATTGCGCACACTTCGGGGCACTATAATATCTTCTGTGAACCTGGCTTATCTCTGTTGAGAGAGGCCGCCATTATCGAAAGTCGGTGGAATATGTTGTAGAGGCAGTAATTTGCTTGCTGTATTTAAATAATAATCACTGCTTTTAGTAAAAACAATATTTATTGCGTACGAGACGACCGTGCTTAGAAATAGCACATGTCAAGAGAACAAAACCACAGATAAAACAAAATAAGAGGTTTTGTCTTATCAGTTTTAACACAAATAGGCGCTCTCTAATCACGTCATAAGAAGTCGCCACTCCTACAAGACGCGAAGGAGGAAAGTGAAGAATGCCCCTCGAATTACCGGCAAATTGCGAACGCGCTACACTTCAAATGGCGTAGAGTCGACTTTTCTCAGAAGTTTTTTTAAGACGATCACAGATTCTTTGATCTGTGCCTTTTATTATTATTCAATAACTATTTTTAAGTATTTAAGTAATAATAATTATCATCCTTCACACCGGTCAAGTATAAAAAAAGTTTTAGTGTTTCTAAGCTGCGGTTAAAAGTGAAGAAATAAATGTTTTTAGATGAACTTGTCATTTCATCAGAAATACTTAATAACATCCTCTTACCTATTTGATACCTCTCATAGGTAACAATAATAGTAGCTCCAGCCAGTTACAACAAGCCTTACGCCACGAGTGTGTTTTTTAACATTTTCGCCGTAATAAATAAATGAAGTACAATAGTTAGGTAAGTTCTATCGGTATATTATAATGGGACAAAGACATTTTTTTGTTAGATAATAGATAATTTTTTGGAGTCGCCAAAAAGGAAGAGAGTCGTCTTTTCCTCAAACAATTTTCTACACAAGTCGTCTCCACATCTTCACAAATCTTGTGCAGTAAAATTATCATATGAATACGGTGGAACATTATGAAAATGCCAAGCTTCGAGTTCCGGGCGAAGAATTCTGCAAGACGGAGAGCTCTCACCCGAGGTAGGCTGAACTTCGCAATTTGAATCAACGGAATTACTGTTCCGTACTTCTTTGCGATTTAATGGTTCTTGAATTTCAGTCGTGATTTAACGTAATAAAAAACATAGTTTTAACAAATATTACCCGTCTTGTGATTATGAGAAGAATCTCATGGTACTTAATTAAATAAAACTATAAGAGTTGACCATTAAATTGTTCATGTTTATTGTTACTCAACCGAACAATCCAATTTTGCAATTATTTAAATACGAACACTGTCTATTTTATTCGTTTGGTAGATAGTTAATATACTATACTCTATGTATAGTTATGATATTTATATTTCAAAAAAAATTAACGGCTTTAGTAGTTGTTTTTTTACTTTTCAAATGCGATATTTTTCAAATAGCTGCTCTTTGATGCAATCTGCATCACATGTGTGTAAAATTAAAGTAAGCAATACAATAGTTTGGAAATAATTTCCTATATTTGGACTTCCAAACAGCAGATTGAAATGTTTAAAGGAGGCATCAATGTGATGCCAGTCCAGCCCTCATTCTGAGGATTGGAGCTTCCTCTTGATGAGTCAACTGCGATTGTCGGCTGTAAACACTGCATTACCGCTCATCCTATGAGCACTTGTAAGGATGGGACATGTATCGGTAAATGCATGATAGGTTCTACGATATTGTATTTCACTTGCCAGCCCTGCAGCATTACGAATCAACCTGCAATGGATATAAATGCATATTAAAATTCGTTGTTACTCTAATAGTAGAGCCTTTTTTATCTAGTAAACTCGTTCCGGAATTTGGTAATTTACTTTGCCGCTATCAAGAATTTAGAAAAACTTACATTTGAGTTCTGCTTTTTTTATTTAAAAAACAAAATAGTGTTTGAAGATAAATTGATCTGGGTTTGACTAAAATCTTTTCCATTAATTATTTGGGCTTATGGGGGATCTCTCATGAGACCTTTATCCAGTAGTATTTCAGCAGGTGTTTATCTACGTATTCTTCAAAGCCTGATTTTGACCAAATTTATCGACAGTATCATATCGATGCACACCCAGTAGGTACATCACTAGCGAGGGCGCTTGCATTAGTGCGACTCTCAAGTTACAGCACGTGCTCCGGAAATGTCCTCCGTAAACAAACCCGGCGCTAATTACGAATAGTTAATGAATTACGAGTACAGCTTCAGTGCTCGTGGGTGCATTCACTTTTATCTCTCACCTTACACCTTTACAAAGAGTTGCAGAAAACATTTTTAAATGAGTTACATTATATTATATAGCTAGGTCCCTACAGTAATTTAGCCGCTAAGAGAATGCTATTGTTACGTTTTCAATTTTGACGCAAAATGTATGGAAAGAATGTCAAACTTCCAGACTTCTCAATTTTTTTACACATTTTATATCAAAATTAAAAACGTCTAAATAGCATTCTCTGAAAGGCTAAACTATAATTATAATGACTGAAGTAAACATTTAAAAATTTAAAATTATTATTTAATCTTATTTATTTTTGTCAAAGTGGGTTGGGAACTCTTCTTGTAGATTATTCTTGTTTCTTGGTGGTAGATAGATACTGGAAATTTCATGAAATCCCGTCACAAGCAAGCAAAAACATACGAAGTAAAGATGCGCCTTTTGGCTTATTTCTTCAAACACATCTCCAATGCAGCCTCAGTAACAATCATAACTGCAAGACAATTAAACGCGTAACCCAGGATCGTAATCATAAAACTGCAATTTCACATGCAACTGATCTGAATGATCTCAAGATGACTCGAAGTGATCGCAGCCAAATGTGGAGTAAACAATGATGGGAACGCGTTATAGGCGATTAAATACGTTTATGTTTCGAATGACCTTTATTCGGTGTTCGATTGCCAAGATAAACTTGAGTGAGCCAGATTCGGAGGATGAATGAGAATGTGAAAGTTTTTAATCAATAATGTTGAACATTTAATATTGGATGTTGTTATGTTGTCACATTGATATGGGGCTGGAAAAGAGGTTTAAAGTCATAGTTATGATGGCTATATCTATGTCGTTTTTGTTTAAAATAGGTAGCCAAATTCAATCAAGCCAGTAAAAAAAATGTTTACTACTTATTAGGATTAGCTTAATAAGGATTATATCTATGCTGATTTGTCAAACGGCCATTTACGCATTTTTTTTAATGCATAGCCAGACATTTGGCTACAATCTCACCTATTTTCATTCAGCTCATGGTGTACACTTACTTTGTTGTCTTTAACTACTATCTATATTTTCCGCCATCAGTCTTCTAATGTAGTGCTCTGAAGTGTTCTTCAGTCGGGGAAGACTCACTAAGGGACCACCAGCACTCGTGATCACCCCTTGAGAGCGTGAGAGCGTGGTCAAGGGCTCAGTAGGGTGGTCGCGACGGGACCCGGGATAGTCTAGACGGGAGAGCCCCTACCACGGACTGGGATGAATGGCGATAAAACTTTGTCTGGATCTAAGTGAGGAAGATTTAACGTTAGCTTAAGGACTTTCTTTCTACCTTGTGAAAATGAGAGAGTTCACATTATTTAAAATTGTACCTCTTGAATGTTAACTAAGCATCGTTAAGCCTTAAGCCCGAGCTTGAAAATCTCGATTCCGATTTAAACGTCGTTAAAATGAAAAAAAAGATCATGAAAAGTTAATGTTGAAGTTCTTTTTATTAAAGCTTTTGTACACACACACACACCTTTTTTTGGATGTAATTTTTTTACTACTTTAAAATTCTAATAGGTTAGGTTAGGTAGATACTAGAAATCTTTTGATCCATAAATAAATCCATATATAAATCAAGAAAGAGATGCCCATTTTATTTCAGAAACTATGACTTAAGTATTTATAAAATGTCAAGCTTCCGAATAATTATCGAGTTCAAATTTAATCTCGAACGGCTTGGAGATCAAGCTGATATATCTGTAACTCGTGGTAGGGCCCAATATTTGCGCAAATGTGCCCCAGTTTTTTCACCGTCGCGCCTCCTTCAATCTGTTTTGGCTGCGGCTAAGTGCTGCTAATACTAATTCGCTTTTTCTGACGACCTTTTTTTGCTAAAAGGGGTTAAACGTTTTGTAAAAAGTATTCAATGAACTACTCCACTAATGGTTTTGGCGGCATGTCTGTTTTTTGTAAGCATTGTTGTTTTACCTCTGCATTTTTTCGTTTTTGGTGCTTCTGCCCAATTTGTAAATTCCTACTTACTTGTGTTTAAAATATGATAAACGAATTAAATTAATCCATCTTTCGTTTTTAACACATTTATCAACTTCGTTATAACAATGATGAAGACATAAAACGCCTACAAAGGACGAGTAATTCCATGAAATCTCCATAAACATGCAGCGATTACAACGAATTGTCAACCAGACCCCAATTGTTTAGGGCCCCTGACTGAATGGGGGATGTGAAACAATATGCCCCCAGTGGCGCCCTATAGGTTAAGTGAATCGGCATGTGACCCCGGGGCGACTGTCAAAATCTGATGAATAGGGGTCAGCTTAAGAGTTACTTAAGTAAGAGTCGTGCTGGTGGTCTTCGGAATTGTCAAATTGCATTGTCAGTTAAAGTTGTTGAGTTTTTGTTCAAGTTGTCATTGTCATTGGCTGTAAGTCCGATATGTATGTATATTATGTTATCATCTTTAAGAGCTGTGGATTTTGTAATACAAATAAAATAAAATAAAATAATAAAACAATAATAATAATATATATATATTCATATAACAAAACAATTATAAAATATATAAAATATATATATATATATAAACATATATATAAATTATAAAATATAAATATAATATATATATATATATATATATAAACATATAACAAAACAATTATAAAAATATATAAATTATAATAATATATCAATATATGTTACTACGTTATGTAAGATTATTTATAGTATTTAGTTTATTATTATTATTCAAAAATATAAAGAAATTATAACTTTTTTCCGTATTATTAATCTAGCACTGCCGATAACCGCAACTATTTCATTTCCAACACCTATGGATTGGCTGGAAGAGATCTCTTTGAGGGATAAGCCCACCTTTGTTCACATTGTGACTTTTTATATTTTCTGTACATCTTATAAGTGCAATAAAGAATATATATATATATATATTCTTTATTCTTCATTTTATATATATATATATATATATATATATATATATATATATATATATATATATAAAATAAGACTTAAATTATGGTATGGCTTGGTAAAATGTAGAATGCCGAAGAATACCTCGTCAACATAAAGCCTACTTGCACAATCTATTGCAGAGTTTGCTGTCAACACTAAAGAAACAAGAGTTAGTTAGGTTGATCATATAGCGTATACGCCAAAACAAAAAAATCTTATTTTGACAATAAGCTGAGATGTACATTCGTTTCTATCCCAAATACAATGAGTTTTTAAGCTTGTTATTTAGGTATCTACCTAAATACTCGTAAAACATGAAGAGAAACAGTAATGTTAGCATACTTGTATTGCAAACTGTAATAAACGTTGTAAGAAAACCATCTGCCTGCTCAAAAACCTCTGAACAATGCATAAAATAATCTAATCGCTGTAAATTTCATTAACCCCTACACTACACGTGCACTTCTCGCACTAAATTATCTGTTCTCATTAAACAACATAAAAAAACACGTAATTATGTGTATAAAACCTCTTTACACATAAAAAGTCCAGATAAAAAGGTCGTCAAGACACTTCCTTCGCCTATTCCCTCGTAAAATGGTTCCGTGCGACCATTAACACTATTTTTACACTTTTTTTTTCAAATTCATTGAACGCACCGTCCTCAATGAGCCCCATTTATAATTAAAAACTACGAAAATAACGCAATTTTGTTTACATTATTGTTTTTAGTGAGGACGTAAAACGTGTGCCGAATTTTCTAATCTTAAGACAATTTAAATAGGCGATAAGGATTATAGTCGCTTACTGATGTGAGAGTGATGCTATAGATGATGTATGATGGAAATAATATATTAGACAAGCGATTGACGTCTTTAACGCAGCTCTAATTAATTTATTGGCGCTTTTAGAGCGGAAGTTAAAAGGAATGGAGCTGGCTCCTATTACTTAAATGAAACTTTATTTTCTTGTTATACTTTTAGAAATTTTAATCTAAATAATGAAGACATAGTTAAGGTCTAAAACCAGACTACTTTCTACGTTTTGGTTATATTTTTTTTATTAATACCATTTACGTCTTGATCCACAAAATGAACCTGTCTGTCTTCTAAGTTCTAACTATGCCTTGTCTAGTCTAGTCTAGCTAGAGTCAAGTCACGAACTTAAACAATTCATATTTCAATATAAAGGAGCAATTACTTTTAAATACCTGTATTTAAGTTAAGTTAAATACAGACTAAGAACATATGATCAAAATTACCTACGTTAGGCAAGTCCGAAGGCTTAACCTATTACCGTGCTGATTACAATCACAGACTCATTTAAAATTTTCAGCAAAAAATTTCAGGACACTCCACGCCGTCCCTGTTCTGCGGGCGCTGGGCGGTATTTACAGGTCGCATCCGGCGAACTATTACTTAATAGCCGTCGCACCGCGCTCTAAACGCCCACCTTTGGCTGTCAAACTTTAGTTAGAGAACACAATCAGACTGTAGAATAAAAGGAGACTATTATATATTCTGTGACTCTGTGTACTCTAATAACCACTGAATATTCAGTGCTAATAACTAACTATAATATATACTTAAATATATTTTTGTGACTGGGAATTGTTTGCACTTACAGTAGTTCTACTAGGTACGTCTAAGTATCTCTTGTTGGTAGAGTAATATTCGGCCCAACATTTCTGTCATGCCTAATCTATCATACTACATTTATTAAGTTAATATAGATTTTAAGCATTTAGTTGATAGTCTGTAGTGGAGATTGTTTTTGCTTATCGGTACTTGCATGTTTTATCGTCCGTACGCAGACTGGCGATATATAGGTATTGTATAAATCAGACACGCATTCGTCTCTCGCACTTATCTGCTACTTACGTCCTAAGCTATGATTCTGATCTTCCACCCCTGCGAAGAACTGCATTCACGCAAGCGCAACAGCCTTCAAGGTACAACTATACTAAGTTTGTTACTTACTCGACTTTCTGATCAGTACCGTTACCATGAGTCTACGGCGGTTTTACTCGCTAGCGACTACGTAAAAAAAGTCTGTGGAAATTTGCACAGCGCCCCTAGCGGTCACTTGCAGGACTAAAATTTTCCATACAAAAAGTTACGTTGTCGCTAGCGAGTAAAACCGATGTAAACTCATGGTAACGGTAAAGTTTTGTTATTATTATACCTCACAGCAGCCCCAAAAACTTTGAGAAACAAATGCCAGTTCGCGCGCGGATTTTTTCATAAAGGCTCCGTAACACGACACTAAAATTGAGTTAAAACAAACAGCGACTCGCCTGAAAGGGTATCACTAAAAGGATTTTGAAAACTAGAGCAGAATGGTTGAAATGTTCATTAGTTAGCACGTTATTATTTTACGAGCTTTTATTATAACTAGACTACATTCTTCAGAATTTACTAAAAGTAAGTACCTATGTACTTGGCTACATTTTGTTCTTGTCATAAGTAAAGACATGACATTATTTACTAAGTTAAATATCATTTAAGCATTGAAATAAGTATTACACAAAATATTGTAGGTATAACATTTTATGGTAACGCAATATTATATATTCTGTGGTAGCGCGTAGAAAATAACAATTATTTTAAGCTAGCATTTTCCCACGGCTTCATCAGCTTTTAAAATCGTATCTCACAAAATATCATTGTAAATTATAGCCCGCCTATCAAATCAAATCAAATCAAATCATTTATTTGCTAAGAATACAGTATACAAAAGTTTGATCTTAAAAATTTATGGCAGTGCGTGTATTCCGCCTGCACGCAGGCATATTCCAATGTGTAAGCTTCATTCATTATTGTAAAGTTGTAATAATATCCATTTAGTACCTTGTTTTAGTGTGAAGAAGTAACAAACATCCATACCAAGTACAAAGTGTTTTTTTTTTATTTAGTATGGGTTTGCTCTTGACTCCAGCCAGACCAAGCCAAGTGCGACTAAGACGGAGTTGAAGAAGGAACGAGCTCGTCCAGAAGAAGCCTGTTCACTCTAACTTTGAATAGATTCGGATTGTAGTCACTAGGAAACACCGACGCGTGTGTTATGATGTGTTATGGTGTTTCTAACTAAAGTACCCTAATTATAAAATATTTTAAGTGTTTAACTTATTTCTAGTTTATTCGCCTACAGAAGCCGTGTGTTCAACAATTTTTTTTTAAATAGCGCCGAGTGTCCCATGAAATGGATCCTATCAAGTTGGCAAGTGCTCAATAAAGACAATAAAAGAAGCATTAAAGTGTTGTATTGCAGATCCGAGGGTATTGAGAGCACCCCCGTTTGCCTAGACTAGGGGACAAGATGTTTTTATTTCGTTATTTGGAATGGCCATGTATTTGTGTAACTTGTTAACCGCAAAATTCACGTCATGTTGACAGGTTTACTCATGAAAGGCAATGTTTTGTAGATGAGAAATATTTATTATCATTAAACCTACCTATTAATTGGTAATTATTACCTAATAATAACCTTACCTACCCATAAACCTAAAACATAAATCTCGTGCAAAGAAAATAACAAGGTACACTTACTTATTTAAGTTCGGCATGGTCGGTTCGGCTTATTTCCACAAACACACACCATCTCGATCTCAGAATAATATGATTTCTTTGGTCATAAACGTAATAAATCAATTTCTGTAACATTACAATTGATTCTCCTGTCCCCTGAACTATTCCTGGATAACTTGCTGATGGATTACGCTGTGCACACAGATTTGCCTGCCGATGCCGATCGCCAAACATTCACATTTAAGTAAGAGACCGTCAAATTGCCCGGGTGTCGGGTTCGGGGCTCGTAATGCGTTATTTAATATTATTAACGACCCTTGTTCGTCACAGTTTTTTAGCAAAGAATACATTATAATAGGTACATGAAAAAAATAAATTTGGCAGTCGGTACTATAAATATTTGGGAAAGATTTCCATGATGAGAGTTCGTTGCAAAAAGTTGCTGCATTGCCAGCTGGAGAAAACTTTGATTTTAACAAAATTCTACTAAACTTGGTATCTGTTAGTGTTCAAAGTACCTACATTTGTAATCTAGGTATTATGTACCACGATCAAATTATAAGCTTAGTATAATTAAGTGTCTTACTAATTTAGCTAATAGCTAGGATGTGAAAAGCTTTCTTACGGCACAGGAAATATGTTTATGCCAACTAATCCAACCATACCATAAAAATAAGTCAGTGGCATAATATATTACGAAGGCGCGCGCCGTTCATTTTTGATTGAAAAAAGCGCGGGGTGCGTGGTGTGTGGCAAATATTTTAATATCATATAATAAATATGTAATACATAATTATATTTATTATAGCATCATCAAATATTGGCAAAAACTTCTACACATGTACTTAAAACGATTAGAATGAAAGGTGGCGCGCGCCTTCGTGGATGGCACTATCTATACTTTACCGCGCCTTTTATTATTCCAAAACCAAACCCCTTGAAATGAATGTTATTACATATCACTTTGCAGCATCATTGCCAGTCAGGCCCCATATCTCGTAGCTACCGATAATGTCAATAAGTAGCAGGTTAATAAATTAGAAGCGCTTTCAAGTGGCAGAAGTCAGGAGCCAGGAGCCAGGACAAATAGAAAGGCATTGAGATGGTCAGGCTCCCACGACTGTTTGACATTTTGAAGACTTAGGAATCTGAAAGAAGCGGCTTGGGTAAATAAATAATAATTTAACTAATTCTTGGCAGTAGTACTATTATATATTCTGTGGCAATAGCCTACCTACCATTCTACCTATATGTATAGATCCGGGTACGAATAAGATCACTGATTTTTTGCTCAGGTTGGTACCTACTTTCTTATACCTACTAGATGTAAAAAAAATACAGATGTGTAAGTAAGTTTGGCTTACACATTCACATTAAGTTTTTATTAGGCACAGCATCATTTTATTTAAGCACAAAACCTTAATCATCAATAAATATCAGCTATCGCGTTAAGTTAACTCAGATGTAGGAGCTAATCTGGAATCAGGTGGTATGGACATTGCAGGTTGACAGAGATTCGCCATTCTGAGGATCCATGCTCCCATAGTATTAAGTAAAATAAGTTAAAAAATTATCACAATAAATTATACCTGCCAACTGATATACATTACCAAAAGTACTTTGTTCAATTACCTGTTGTACACCACAATCTTGCCAGCTCTAAACCTTCCTTACCTTTACCACCACTTCAAAGGGCAGCTAATGCGTGTAAGCATCGCATGATGACCCCGACTTATCGGCTCATTATTCCTGAACTTGAACCACATCACACTCAGTATTACATCTTCAAGATGGAGCCGTTGAGGTCGTAACATCTTGCACTTGGGGGCTTTAATCGAGTTATTGTTGAAAAGATTGTCTGTTAAGGTGCTGGGGCCAATGTTTGTGTTCTGGAAATAAGAGATCTTATTTGAAGCGAGCGTAAAGTGAATGTTAATTAATTATTGACTAGTAAAGAAATTTAATTGAATATAATATTGTTTACTTGTACATGTAAATGTTGATTAGAGCGTCAGTGTTCTTAAACTTCATAGTTAGGCACCGAGGTTCGGAGAAAATATCACGGCCCATATGGAGTCGTTTGGGCTTGATGGAATAAACCACTGAAAACGAAACTATGTTTAATTATTGTATTGTAACAACTGCGTGGAGCATAGTATCTATTTATAATAATTTAATAAACTAATAACATTTACTTAAGGTCGGTGGCGGCACCGTCTTACTTTATTTTAACGTTTTAATATCTTTCAGATCGAACACATTCGAACAAAAATTAAGACGTTGCACCTCGCCTTATATTAATTACAAAGTTAGTACTAACTGTACAAACTATCCATACTTAATTTATTTCAAAATAATCTTACATTTACTTAGGCCAGACGTAGTTTTAAAAAACTGTAACCCAACTACGTGAAATGAAGAAAATAAACAGTTAAGTCTTCTTTAATTTGCAACCTAAGCTACTCGTTGCAAACTTTTTTTCGTAGTATCAAAATTATCCGCAAATGTGAACCCATATAAATACATAGGTACTGCTAAAATCATAACCCATCATTTTGACTTTGCCGTATTAGTATGTAGTACTATTATATATTCTGTGGTAGTAGGGTAAAAAGTGGATATTAGGCGTCTTGAATAATTTGTGGTCTCAAAATAGCTAATTTGTCGATACGGGACTTCAAATTGAATCAATATTACTCAACGTTCTCGCAATGAGTTCTACTATCACTCCAATACTGGCATAGACTCGAAAATAGATGGAATTGCTTCTCATTGAGAGATTACTCTCGTATTAAGGTGGGTTTAGACCAATCGAACAAAGAACTAGAGCTAGAACAAGAATATTCTTTCTTGTTGTTTTGTTCTAAGCGGAAGCTCGATTTCCTCATTTTACATCAAAATATCGAGCGAGCGTTCTTAGAATATTCTAAAGAACGCAATAGAACAACGAACGAATGCTCTGAGTATAAGAATTTAATGAACTGGGGATAGAATGAGCATCGTCTGATTTAAATGGGCCTTTAGACGAAGCAATAACATCGCTAATACAAGAACAAGTGTTTTGAGCGGGCGCTACACTCAAGAATTAACCTTTCTGATTCTATTACTTCTTGTAATACAGGGAGTAAGTGGTATTCGTCATTCAACAAAGAGTATTATTGTTACAGAAAAAGAAGCCGTAGCCTTTAATACCAATGTAGTTTGTCAGCTTTAGGAACATGCTGCAAGCATCCTCAGCAGAACAAGTACCCTGTATATGATAATGTACTTCTTACCATGTTACAATACAAATAAATAAATATTCTACTCTTCTATCTATTCTATAAAATATATGAATTTGTATACTAGGTGTCGTGTCTCTTCAAATTTTTGTTGTTACTGTTCTGAGAATGATAGGTACTGAATGAACGTAAGTCTTCTCTTCCTTCTCTGCCTTGGTTTTCCACAGTAATCGGTTGCAAGAAGTGGATAGATCCAGTGTGATGCGGTATCGTTATCACCGATGGCCGGTGAGCTTCCTTCGCTGCGCATTTGATAAAGAGTCTCCAATCTAGACCTTTTCTGACCCAACGGCCATCAGTTCCTTTCTTCGCGTCATGTGCCCTGACAATTGCCACTAGAGCAGAGCATAATGATTCGCAGGGCTATGTCCGTCACCTTAGTAACGATTGGCGTAACGATAAGCGTTTCTTCATTCGCCAAAGTTTGTAGATACCCTCCTGTCTACAAGCAGAGCTAGTTTGCGTAACTAAACAGCACTCTATGCTATAATAGACGCAATCCCGGCCAAGTGCTTGATGGATGAGTCTAGACCCATCCGGCCTAATGTATGCTGTTTGATGGCCAATTAGCGGGAAGAGTTGAGCGATTCTGTAAACACATATTGTATTATAGCTAATTGAAATTATACATACACTGACCTAAACTCTACCCTTATACTATTTTCAATTTTACATTGTTGATCCGGTTTAAAAGTGGGACATTTTTTGCCAAATGTTTTCACTACTTCCTTATCACTGCAAGGAAGAGGTGGTTTTATAAAAAAAAAGTGTTAATTACACTTAGAACGGGTGGATAGATTTTCATGATTTTCACTTTGTTGTATTTGTCTAGGCCCCGAATAGGATAATAATAATTACCATAAAACGGGGCCGCGAGGCGAAACGAAGTTCACTGGGGCCGCTAGTTCAATATTATACTGTTAATGCTAAAAGCTTCATTCATTAAAAAAGCAATAGTATAGTTCATCACAAAATCGAAAAATTGTTAAACGCAACGCAACCTCAGTGGTGCCAAAGACATATTCAAAACGACGATAATTTTATCTACGGTGCCTGGCCAAATAAATATTACTCAATCTTTATAAATTTTCATGTATAATTTGCCACTCATGCGGAGATGAATGCAGCTCCACACCGATTTAAATAATTAATTGCTTACGTATTTTATTATTATTACTAACACTAGAACGTAAGTTATTATTACTAACCCACTATGGACCAACTTCTAAAATAAAATATTTGAATTTGAATTTGCCCTAAGGTGGGCATGTAAACACACCACCTAAACCTAGTAAGTGTAGTACTGATGTAGCCTACTTTGTCTGCACTTGCTCACAGATCATGTGTAAGCGCAGCCCACTTCGCCGCTAAGTAGCAACATTCCCAAATACACAGTAATCCTTGCTCTCCAGCGAACAGACAGACAGCAGATAAAAAGCAATGGGTTACCCACTTATAAGCTGTGCTTAATCAAGTGCATGATATGGGATGTCATGGGGACTCTTAAAGTTATCGATATCGATAAAATTTGATGCGTTTGACAATACGCACTCAAAATTATGAAAATTTATTTTATTTAATAATGATGCATATCCATTACATTTATGTCTTGGAAAAAAACGTCATATTGACTGTGATAGGCCCTATAGACCTATATATAGGTATTTAAATGCACTTAGTGATTAATTTAAGGTTCTACGATGTATTTTAGAACCAATGAATTTTAATAAACAATTTATTTATTTATTATTATAATACATGTAGAAAGAGTACGCATAGTTTTTCTTTCAACTCTCATCTTAGTTACCAAAACATACCTAATTCTAAAGAAGGGAAATGGCATACGTAAACACAGTAAAATCCAATCGTATTTCCTCAGTTCCGCTGCTGTTTTTCATTAAACGCCAATACCGAAGATGATTTATTAATTTTATTGATTTATTAAGCCCCGATATGTTGATCCAAGTTTATAGCAACAGTGTTATCCTCTCAGAAGGATGTGTTTATGAAACATTAAAATTTTATGTCTTGCGAAGCTTTCCTAAGAAGCCCAGAAAGTGAATGACGCATGCATTTTTTTAAAAACAGTTTTATTTGTGTTCATGTTTTCGAATTTCATACGTATAGGTTAGTGGTACGTACCTACCTACCTACTACTTATTGAATATACTCTTGAAATTAGTACTTATCAAAGTTTTTTGTCTATTTTTATTTTTATTTCAAAGCGGCTTTTATGAGGTTTATTTTATGTAAGAGTGGAAGCTATAGGTATCAGGATCATACTTAATTAACTGTACGGACACAAAACCAATTATTTAGCATTTTTCCGAATTGATGAAATGAAAGCGGTTTACTTACCCAAATAAATTCTACCCTAAATTATTTTTAAAATAATTAGTTTAACTCGTCAAGGATGTGTAAACGAGACACAATAAAAATTCCATTGTTATGCGACTCTCGGCATTCGTTTGATACCTGACTGATTAAGTACCTTTTAAATGATTAGTTTAAGTAGGGTTAGATCTATAATTTTATCGATACAGCCGGACGTAACTATTGCAAGTAGCAAGCCACTTCACCTAGTCGTTATCTGCGTGACATGACACAGGAGCTTGAGCTGGCGAAATAGATGCTCCAGATCATACTCTTATAATCTGTACTTCAGATATTGTCCAAGTAAGTAGTAGTAGTACTTCACTAACACTACTTTGGACTAGCTTCACTAGCAAACTCTTTTGTTATACTGTTAAAAAGTTAAATGAGTTTCACTATTAAGAAAAAAGTTCTTAGGTCTAGGTTCGATTCGGTCAGCCTTCATCGTGTTATCTGGTTGCCTGTTGTCTTTTTTCTCATACAGCCATACCATAAATGACCAGGGAATCTAACTAAAGAGGCTGTACTTATTTCATTTAAATAAGCATGTTGCTGCTGGCAGCTAGGCTAGTGTAATTCCATTTTTAGTTAGTACAAGATGTAGGTCCGTAAAATTTTCCTATAATCAAACTTCGAGTGACTTGAAATAGTAGATTTTTATACAAGGGGAGAAAGCGACCCATTTCACTCGAGATGTTTCTGGCGCTCGAACGAAGTGAGAGCGCCAATAATTCGAGAGTGAAATGGTGCTTTCACCCGAGTTAAACATACTATTTTTCATTTCGACTGTGAGGAAAAACATTAAATTTACAATAGTGGTTGTAGATGTCCTAGTCAGGTATTATGTAGTACAGCGAGAAAGGAAAACTCAAGTTTTTGCACAAAAAGACAGTTAATTTACAGTTCTCCAAACATCTTACATGATTAGAAAGAATAACGACACGAATACATGAAATCAGTACGAAAAAGCAGACGATACGTAATAATTAAAATCCTTGTAAAAAATATCGATCGAATTTTCCCCACAGATAATAATTGTCAAAATTGTTAAAAGTAGGCATAGAGTTCAAAAAGAAAAAATGACACTGACAATGTAAAAAAAAGTGACATCTTGGTATTATGGCGGGAAGCCGAATATTTTAATCACAGATTAGTAAATATATATTTTAATTATAGATTGAATCAATTGAATATTTTTTATATCAACGATCATAATAAACATGTTTTTCAATGTATAGCTAAGCATAATGCTTATTATTTTTATAATATGATGTGACTCAATTATCTTTGATCCAAGCTTTGACTGCATGCCTTGACTCTATACCATGCCAATTAAAACTAAATTACTTTCCACCCTAGGGATGGATAAGCTATTTTCCACCCGGCTATCTACACAGGAAAGTGCTATTTTCCGAACAGGAGAGATGAAAAAATATTATGATGCTTGCATGCTTGAGACTAACATTTCTTATCTTAGTTGTCTCATATCCCCACTTTTTAACTGTTACCTTTTGCCACACAAGATCCTCTCCCACCTTGCTAACCGAACCAAATTAGGGATGAGAAAAAGGCAAACTGAAACGGCACCAATGAAGAAAAAAAAGAACCTCCCTATAATCTAAGAGTGGGCAGCAATAGCCAATCGGGCCAGGTGCGAGGGGGGCAGGGGACAATCGTCCCTAATGAGTCGCGCGCTAATGATCATTACCTACCTACACTTTTAGCGAGGCGACTCGGCGATTATTCTTTGGTTAGGGCTGTGTTCATAGTACTATTAAATAAATAAATATATTATATGTATAGATTAGATAAAGCTGTTAGATTAAAAATAAGTAATCATGATATTTTAGAAGTGAGATGGAGGAACTCCTGATTTTGATTGAAGAATAAGACAACTTATTTTGCATTAGGCACACGCAGCGAACATATTACTCAGGAATATATTATTAAAATAGAGCATTTTTGATTTGATTAAAAAATAGAGGTCCTGGAGCCCTATTTTTGAATCACTAGCTTCAAGATGGCGAGTGTGTGAAGTGATTTTCGTTCAAATATGAATTAAAAGACAAGGAAAATAACTCGTTTTCGAACGAAAATCACTTGTAATATTGACGCGAGTGATTAAAAAATAGGGCCCCAGATAGGGCGCAAATTTACAAAGTCTAGATACCATTTGAGTCCAAGTGCAAGTTGAACTGGCGCAGGTTTAGTTGGACAAAAACTTGACCAAACTTAAAGTATAACAGTACAGAATTTGACTGAAATCGCATAGACTTTGTTAGATAAGTTTGCTGCAACAAAATGTTATCTATATACGAATCAAATTCATAAGATGAGCTTTTGTCGTATTACTCGAAACCTAATCTATCTCAAGCTTTAAACATTGTACTTACTATTTGCTAGTTAATACAAGCCCGAAAATGGGCACCCCTACGCAAGAATAATAGGAAATTTGTTTTCCGGTTCGGTAGCGCGTCGCAATTACGGGATTAACGAATTATTTCCACTTTTTTCCCGCCGATCGCCCCCCCTCCCCTCTCCCCTAATGCCTTCCGCCTATTGAATCTCTTTTGATTAGTCTTCTTTCCCGTTTGAGCGAAATTGGCCACGTCTCCCGGCCAATCTTGTCCGCATTGAGCGTTTTCTAGTTTAAGGTAAGGAGTGTCGTGGCTTCATACGTGAGCTGGTTCAAGATTGGGACCGACGAGCTATCGTTGTAGTAACGTTTTTCGTGAGTGCGATGATTATTTTGAACATCTTGAGCAATAATGAGAGGTATTAAAGATTTCGATTAAATCTAAGAAGTAAATAATTATTAGAGTACGACTTACACTAGTTGCTCTATGTAGGTATATCAAAAACATTTATAAATAAGCACTGCAAGCAGTCGGGGTTGGGGTTGAGTCGTGAAATCGAATAGGTTTTACTACCGACGAAATATACTCTAAGTATGAAATGTCAACTATACGTATAAGCGATACCTAAACAAGGAAACTATTTCTGCACAAAACATGTCGTGCATGTTGAAATAATTGCGAGTCACTGAATTTGCCTTATTAACTTATGTTATGGATTATGGATTTTATTAATAACTCCAATGTCATCCTTAAGTTATACATTCATCCACCACTTATAATCACTTAAGTAGGCTTAATCATGCCATTTAATTTAATTGCCGCAATCGAACTGCGTTGGATGGCGGCTTATTTACGATAGCCACTTGCGCGCGCGCACAAAAATGCGCCAAGCACTGTTGCCAAAAGAATTGGCTAAGTACAGGTAGACACACAAGTGTTATGTATGAAATTAGAGGTTTGGAACAAAATATTATTTTAAGTCCGTTTTTCTTTGCTTTTCGGATGTTGTGGCCAATCTTGACATATTTTTTTTACGAAAAATAAACTTAAGTTAAGATAAACACAAAATTCACAACATACATAGGTTATCGTCTAACACTAAGTTATTTTTAAATGAAATAGTTAATTAATTTTATTCCCTGACAGTGACAATACCAATACTAACAAAGAAAAACGGACTTTATTTGATTGCGTATACTACTACATACTCACTCATACAATAATCTAACGCCCTATCAACAATTATGTAACTTACTTGTAGATATGAAAATTAGAAAATTAAAATAAAGTTCTTGGTGAATTTGAAATAGTTACTTCTTCTGATATTTTCCATTTTGCCTCGAACATAAAAGTGACCCACCCATGTATCGTACCTACTTGATCGATTTTACCCATAGATATCTATCTATCAATTTACCGTATGGATAAAAAAATACCGTGGTCAATTTATTGCAAATTTTTTCCCTAACACCTAACCAGGGGCCCTATTTTTGAATCACTCGCGTCAATATTACGAGTGATTTTAGTTCGAAAACGAGTTATTTTCCTTGTCTTTTAATTCATATTTGAACGAAAATCACTCGCCCTCTTGAAGCGATTCAAAAATAGAGCTGTAAGAGCGTACACATTAGTAGTTGTTAGTCTGGTCAATAAATTAAATATTAGTTTATCCTATTATTTCTACGGCCCAAAGTGACCTCATCTGTACCTCTGAGAAGTGGCTTTGGATTGGGCAAGCGAAACTCGAGTGGTCTACCAACCGCCACATTTAGACCACACTTGTGCATTCGGGTTAATGGTGCACGTAGGTTACCGCCACGTATACAGACAAAACCTCTTTTTTATTTATATGTATTTTTTACAAATAGTTTTTGGTTTATGCTGCGTTTTCGTAGTGAAGATCATCATTCATACTTATACTCAGATACGAAAATAGCTATTCATTGAATGCAACAATATACTTATACTGTGTTAAGTAAATTATTTTATAGTCTGTAAAAGCAAACTATCTTTGATCGTCATATCAAATCTATAGTTCAGTATCTACACCTACGTCCTTCAATCAAATAACACGACCGCAACAGAGCTTATCAAAGTTTTAGTTTTAGATTTGTTACATAATTTTGTCTTACTTTTAGTAAAGTTATAAAATTGATGCAACCGTTATTTGCGTTAAAAACGCCGCCATTTTTTTAACAGTTTCGCTATTACATCTGGGGGCACGCAGTGTTTTTTGCCAAGTTATGCAAAAAGAGACATTAATAACATCATTTTCTAAAAACTTTTTATTCATTCATCATATTCAAACCCTATTTCATAACGTTAATGAAAACAAAATCTAATCAACTATTACGAAACGAAGGTAAATATTGTCTTTGTATTTCCACGCACAAATATTTCTGTATTCGTACATTGAACTTGGAGGAACAGTGCAACTATCTATCAATCAAACAAACGGACAGACTGACACGCAGGCGACTAATGCAGCAGTGATCCTTTTAATCACAAACAGTTTAGATCGATATCCATCGATTAATCTAATGAAAGATTACGTTGCCGCGTTGGTGGTTTTTGATGAGGTAATGTTACGTGATTATAAATCGGTATACATTATTCTTATTATGAGCAATGTAACCTGTTATAATCTCAAAGCCTTTATTCCCGGTGTCCACCCCCTGCTTGTCCCCCGCGGGTGGACAGAGACACAAATATTTTAAAAACCTCTCGTTGTCCGCCCGGGGTGGCCAGCGGAAATAATTTAAATATAATTTTAAAATATTTGTGTCTCTGTCCACCCGCGGGGGACAAGCAGGGGGTGGACACTGGGAATAAAGGATCTCAATGTAGGTGAATAACAATGCTTTTGTTGTACAGTACCTACCAAAACCCGAGTGCGATTCTGGGGTGCATGAAATATATCGATCGATTCTATTGTTTCAGCCAGTAGATTAGGTCTAATGCTACTAGAAAAAAAAACTGTTCTAATCCACACCTGCCGTGCTACTTACCCCATCACTTGTCAAAACAATAAACAATCAATCAATCATTTCTACAATAAAAATAAATATCATTCAACAATCAATCAATGCACTTTCTCTAATGCTCATCTATTAAATAATCAGTAAAAGCCATCAAAATATTTACGTACAATCGGAACCAAAATTACTTGACAAATACCAGTGTAACTTGAACTTTACTTGTATAATCGACCTTTTTGGTAAGATTTCAGCTTATACCGGTAGTCTAAAGCTTCATGTTTCTTCGGCTGTGCTATGTAACCGCACATTTTGACGGACAGTCGGAATATAAACTCGGTAGTCATCGTTGGACAGTCTTTTGAAGCTTTTATAAAGCATTTTTACAATGAAATCAGAAATGCATGCGTACATTGTGAAGTGGAGTAGATTGGTAGAGGATGCGGCAGTTTCAGTTTCAGCTCTACGGCGTAGTTATAGCACTTGGCAGTTTTTACATTGTCAGTTCAACTTATCTTTTTTACAAACCTGGGAGCATATACCTATTAATGTCTCAATTGCTCACGCAGTATAAGCCAGCCCCATGAAGTCCTTTATCTCTTTAAGAACAAGAAGATTATTAGTTTAGGGTGTTTTAAAATAAGATCCACGTGTGGGTTTTTGATCCAAGTGCGAGTCGGACTCGCGCACTGAGGGTTCCGTGCCAACTTTAACTGAATTAGGGATTCTTACTTCCATTTATCCAAAATACCACAATATTTGCGGTAGATAAAAATGTACTATATCTCAAAAACTGCTAGTTCGATTTCGCTCAAACCAATTTTCGTTGAAAGTTTATGTTCAGATCTACATTACATATTTTTTTCAAAATTTTCACTTCCTTAGTTCAAAAGTTAGATGGGGGGGACGCCCATTTTACCACTTTGGAAGCGTCTTATTATATCTCAAACGTTAGACTTTTAGAAAAAATTGTTTTGAGAACCTCAATGTCATTTTGAAATACCTATCCAAAGACACACGTATAGGTTTGAGTAAAAAAAAATTTTTTGGTTTTAGTTTCATGTATGGAAGCCCTATAATATCATTTTTTCAATTTTTTTGTACCTGAATCGGAAAGCGGTAAAGAGGATACACATACATACGGACGGACAGACAGACAGACAGACTTGACGAAACTATAAGGGTTCCGTTTTTTGCCATTCGGCTACGGAACCCTAAAAATGGACTTTTTGTACATTTATAATTTGTGAAATTCTGGCATGTATTTCATGAACTAACTTTTATTTGTTGTAAATTATGACTTTTTCTGTTTTTTTTAAATATTAGTGTTTTTATTAATAAATTTTTAAAATAATTTAGTGGAAGTACTAAAAATAAAACCGATTCACACAAATCCCTACTGATGTGGAAAAGTAGAAAATTTGTCCATTTTTCCACACTAAGCCCATCAGTGTGGATAAATGGACAAAAATTCCAATTTTCCACGTGTGGTCATATGTTAAAAAACTCAAAAAATATAAATTGCACTTGTAAAAAGACAACTGTGAACCTGTGACAGACGAGGAACCCCGTGTCTTACGCAATCCGGGCGTATGCCTATACCACTCGGCCACCGTCACATTAACAGGCCTGTTGAATTTTGCAAGCGCTTCTTAACGCGTAGGCTGCGTGACATCATCAATGTTGTGAGATTGCTCTCACAATATCTGAAGGAAAATATTTTTACAAATATTTTAACAATCAGTTAAGATGATGAAAGCCAATTTATAGTTTATTTTTGTTTTTATAGTGTTTTGTCACCATACAAACTTAATAATATAAATTGCACTTGTAAAAAGACAACTGTGAACCTCGTCTGTCACAGGTTCACAGTTGTCTTTTTACAAGTGCAATTTATATTATTAAGTTTGTATGGTGACAAAACACTATAAAAACAAAAATAAACTATAAACTCAAAAAAATCTACCTCGCCATTAAAAAGAACACTGGGCGGCACACACCAGTCTTGCCATATCCAATATTGTAGAGGTAGGCACGCTCAATGTTTTCAGTAGCCCAAGCACAGAAGTTTACCTTGTTGTCAGTCGTGTTTAATTGCTAACGGTCATTCCCGCATGCGCAGGCGGAAGATCGTGATAGAAACAATAACTGTAAACACTGTTTCATCTGGATTCAGCTATTTATGTAAATTGTTGCTGTAATACTGGCAATCGCGACGTTTTTTACTGGATGAAAAATGATGCAATGAGCGTAAGATGAGGTAGTAACACTAGCGAAGGTATAAGGTAAAACTATAAGAGTAGGATTAATGAATGCTTTGATTTAAAACATGGAAAATCAATCTACATTGCGTTTTATAGCAGTTGTGACGTCATAAAAAGTAAAAACTAAGAATACTCTTCATACATCTCTATTTATTATTCTACGAGTATTCTGTAGCATACATAACCAAACATCGTTGGTACATAACCCACTTATTAGCCACAGAATACCTATAAAATATGTTTCAAAAATACTGGCTGAAATAAAAAATAAAAATTGTCTGCTAACAGCAAACTGCCAGTACCTAATATTTGCTCATACGAGGAATGTTTATCAGAATAAAAACATTAAAACCTCCTTTTATTTCAACTTCAACCTAATCCGAGTTCCCATTTTTTTTAGTGCCATCTAAACGGCCCAGAAATCTTTCTACCTTTACAAAGTCGTAATTTGAGTTTTTCAGCATTAAACGGCCTATGAAAACATTTAAATTTTGTTTAAAACGCTCACGTGTGCCGTGTTTGTTTTGACAAGTAGTATGTTTGTCGCTCCAGGGTTTTTATTGTTTTACAGCTGTAAAATGTGTTGGGTTTATTTAATCACTAGTTGCGGTACATGATTGTTGGCCATTAAACCAGCAATCTGTTCTGGTTAGTACATAATTTTGGGTTTCAATGTGAGTTTATAGTTGTGGGAATGAAATAATTTTGGTGTTTGCGTCATCCACTCATATGTTTGGTTGGAGTTATATGGAGTATGGTATGGACCCCGTATTGAGTTGGACACGAAAGAGTGGTAGCCCAGACAGTAACGTAGGTATATTCAGTTTTAAATCACGCGAGCAAAGATTCTTGTGATTAATTGTAATTTGATACTCGTCTTTACATTGAAAATAACGTTAAAAGTTGTTCTCGTAACTTTTAACTTTTATAAAACACTAACATCAGGATTTTTTTGGATTATGTCGCATCTAGTTAAATTATCCAGCGGAGCGGATGCCTAGGCCGTTCATCGTTCAACTTTTCCGGTAAATTTTCTAATGAAAACGTACATTTACGTACAAAAGCGGTCAAAACAGTGCACAACATAATTCAATCGGACATTTCTTCCAAGATTTCTTTACCAAACAATCGGAGAATACCCTGAAACCATCACACTAATTAATCGACGATATAAAAATACTATTGCTTATACTGATCCTTCCAATCACTGTTAACATCAAGATTTTTATGACTATTCCGTAACCAGTGCTGCCCATTCATTGTAATTATTTGTAAAAGTTGAAACAAAATCGTCAATGAATAGCTAACAAATCAGTTCGTTCCAAAAATTGGGTGTTTTACAGTGTCGATGTTGTGTTTGGCTAATATTTCAACGGGCAATGTGAATAAAATCTCTATATAGTGGGCCATGTAAACATGACTTCCTACTGGAGATTACTCCATAAAAAACCTACGCGCGTTCAAAAAATAAATAAAGTTGGCCATTATAATAATTACGCTCTGGCACTGTAATAAAAATAAAACTGAACAAAATAAGTAAATTAGAGCTTAAATTAATGACGTTTGACTACTACTTTAAAGACTTTCAACGAATAAATAGAAAAAAAAAACTGTACGCCTCTTCATTTCAATCAATAAAAACTTTGAATAGAAGTTTGCTTAATCTTTCGAGCTTAATTTTTATTTACTTTTAAATCGCTTTGATGTTAACTTATGTAACAAAATATCATTTAAATTTTTTATCTTTGATCTTCATAGGTAATTACCTGCCGGGATAATTAGGTGATCATCAAACATCTAAAAGGTCCCAAATTAAATGACTTTCATCTTCTATTAATCTTCGATAACTGTATTATCGGCAATCAGTTCCAAATTAAAATCATCTCGGAATCAAAGACTCAATGGATTACAAAGAGACCATAGATTAGGGAGTGTTTAAAAGTCAATTAGAAGACCACAAAGCGTCGCGGACCGATTTAACTTGGCCGAACACACGTGCGCCGATTAAAAATAAAACTGGGCATAGACAACTCGTTAAATGTTTGGGTTTGAAGGAGTGTTCACTTGTCATTTGAATTTATATCTTTAAAAAATATTTATATTCTTTTGTTTTGTTTAGGCTAAAATCAACCAAGTCTCCAATATAAAGAAAAAAAATTTTAAATGACAAATCCCCTTATTTACTATTCAGACAAATAAGTATTTATTAAAGGTTTCCAATTAGATAATTCGACAATATAGTCATCATGTACACAGAATTGCTAAACACTGCGAGACTGCGAAACACTGAATTCCCTAATTCATTTTATTAAATAGAGTAATACCTTTTTTTCTAGGTAGAAAATACTTTTCAGTTGAACGATAGGTAGGTAGACCTCTACCTACCTATCGTTCAACTGAAAAAGTAAAGTAGCCTACCCAGCCCAACTTACTGCTTAGAATAATACGAGTAAATAAGACTTGAAAATCAAAATAATTAAGGCAAGTGCACTTGCCCATTCGAACGTAGCCTCATTGCTTCCGTGCGCACGACACAGGGGAAACATATCAAAACTTAATTCAGTTACCCGTTTTCTCGGAAATGGAGACTTCAATCAAATCGTGTAAAATTGAAAAAGCATCTCATACGAAGTCACTTTAGCTCAAAATGATGATGTTATGTCGTAGGTAGCGATGACGCATTTTATGAAAGACAATGACGCACCAACAACAAATTAATATCTTTGATGGTTTCTCCTGAAAATACCTACTGTATGAATTATCAAATTATACTATACTATCTGTGATTTTTACCCGACTAACTACTTTTCAGATTGAGTCAGATTAAGCCCGATTTAATTGACTTACATTCCTATTCGATCGATCGATCGTTACAACAGATATTAAGACTACGTAGCTAGTATTGAGGTAGTTTCATTGACTCAACTTTTACACTTGTCAAGCCCAACGTCTATAATGAAGACAGTAACACACGGTCAAATACCAAAAATTAAATAAAACCAGAACTCCAAAACTTAAACGGCTATTAACAAACCCGCCTCCTTCAGCAAACAGACGGACAACGACAAAAAACTAATAATAAATAAAACAACAAACCTAAAAGGGCTTAAGTCCCAAAAGTCTTTTGAGGCTTGAGCCTTTTTGGAATAAAGATTAAACAATGACGCGTCACGTGGCGTGGTTCACGGTAACTCGTTAATTACCGGTTGTAAACTAATAAAAATCTATAATAACGTTATAGAAAAAACTTTACGCCGCGTAAAAAGACTCAAGTTGACGGGATGGGGTTATAAAAAGTGATACGTGGAAGAAGAGTTGGAAACTTATCACATAAACATCACACTACACCTCTATGCATATGCTTTTACCTCAATCTACTACGGCCACAGTCAGAAGCACAAAAAATTACAATTTTTTGACATTTCGCGTCGATAAGTTCAATTTTCTGGTTTTCTGCTACATCAAATATACTTTTAACTTATGAACTATAACTTTAAGAAATCTTAAAAAAACATTGTAATTGTTAAGCTTTACTCAAAAAATATTTTAGTCAATACACGAATGTTGTCTCAGCGTTTTGAGCGCTACCCGGTTGTTCGACATGTAAAATCATGTCAAGACTTCCACTACTGAAATATCGGTTACCCTACCCTAGCAACATAGTACCTACTACAACTAGCTACTTTCAACAGATACTTAATATTGGCGACAACATAATAATAATAAAAAAAAACATATAATTAATAATATTAATTACATACAGCAAAAGATGTTTTATTTTTACCGGTTTTTGTCTTCTCGCCTCTTTACTTAAATATAGGAATTAATTAGATACCGAGTTATGTAATACAACAAGAACTACGTCGCTCCCATTCTTCAACTAATAATAAAAGCAATATAATCTATTTGATTTTTATTTTAATGCAATAAAGTAATATAATTATATAATGAGTACCTACATAAACGAGTAGCTATTTCCAAGGAGTCTTCGCAGACAAGTGATCAAACGGAGGAGAGTCGCTCGCATCTTCCCCCTGGAATTACGCCAGGGCTTTGATTCTTAAGAATCAAGAACAATTTTCAGTTTAGAGGCAGCATAAGTAATAAAAAAATACCTATAAGTAGACCGCGAAATTGAGACTTCGCCTGCGGGGCACAGGGCCGCGGGGGGGTGGTGCTAGCGGGTCGCGCGAGAAGTGCGGGCGGCGCGGAAACACCCGCCCGCGCCGCTCACTAACCGCGCTCTCGTCTCCCCCCGTACCCCGCCGCCCCGCAGGCGAGGTGTCAATTTCGCGGTCTACCTATAGAGATTAGTGTAAGATCTACTTGCAATACAAAATAAATTGTGCGTTAAGTCAGCTATTTGACTGCTTAAACAATAAGGCTGTAAAAATAAAAGAAGATATAAATTCATGCAAAAGCCATAGATTTTTTCTTGGTCTAAGGTTTTCCGCCAACGTGAAAAAAAAATTCTAAAGCTACCCCAACGCCATCTAGTGAGAGCTATAATATGATAGAAGAAAACTGCACATTGAAATGAAAAAAAAAATGCCTCTCTATCCCCGTAGCTACTCTACCCGTAATGTAGTGTTCTCGGTAGCTAGTAACACAAACAGTGGCTTTGTCCGTTGCCACGAAGCTTTGTGCGCTGTTATGTACTTCCGGCCCGTTTCAACTACCCACGCGAGTGAACACAATCACAGATTAAAGTGTTAGACCATTTGACGTTATGATGGCTGAAATTAATAAATCTGATGATCAAAGCTAATTGGAACTTGTATACTTTGTCATTTTCATTTATCTCATTTCTAATTGAAGTGAATGAATCTTTTCCTCTTTTCATTTCCAAAATGAAATGGTATTAGGACAATGCATTGACATGAACAGGCCACTGTGAATTAGAGTTAATTCTTAGATAATCATACTTTTATTAACGGTCAATACACGGTACGGTAAATTATATAAATTAACTTTGCTAGTGAAATAACTACTTTCGTAAATCATTTAATATCATGCAACTCTACTTTCTTTGACGTTCATAATCAATCTGTCATAAATAGTACCTACCTACAACGAAGCGGCTGTGTCTTTTAGCTAAACTTGGCGGGTACACTTCCGTGCCTCTAGATTTCAAGAAGCACTGTTTTAAATTATATTTTAAATTCTTAACTTTTCTAAGTAAACCTAGATAAAAAAAAACTAATCAAACTAAGTATACTAACTATAAGTTTTTCATGCTTACACACCATACAGAACTCTTGTTGTTACTTCTTATTTCTCTTGTTGTTACAGAACTCTCGTTATTTCTAATGTTGATTACATTATGTAATAGATCTTTCATAGTTGATAACCGAGTACAATGGCTTCACTTAAATAAACATCCAATCGGTTTAATGCTAGCTAAATCTCACCGTTGGAAATAGCACGTTCTCATTCGCACTTTATACCCATCCCATTACCCATCTCCTGTAATCGTATTGTACTGAACTGAAACAGACACAGTACCTTTAGTAAACCAGTATTTCATCATGACGTACGTAGCGTAGTAGGTATTTTTTTACAAGGAACAACTTTTGTACTTTATACTCAATAGATGTTTGGACATTGTACTGCCAAGGTTTATTTATACTTTTTGGTTTTAAATTAAGTAGAAGATCGTAAATAAATTCATCTCTAGCTAAGTACTTACTATCGATATTAAAATTAATGTTAAGGTGACCAATATTTAGGTATATTAAGAATTTTAAGACAGATAACTAACTATCTCAGATATATCTTGTTAAGTATCATGAATTGTTTATGGTTTGCAACGAGTATTTTTTTTCTATAGTCTATTTAAGTAAGAACTCATCCTACGTACTACTAAAGTACTTACCTTCCTTGGAAGCATATTTGTTACTTTCTTACCTTCCTTGCCTAATCTACTGACATTTCTCTATACTGTGACAGCAGTAATAGGTCATTCAGATTACAAAGGCCGGCAAATAGCCCACTGGGAGCCCATTCGGAAAAATTGTTTATCCCTCCTCACCAACCTCCGAAAAATCTGCCTTGTACAAAGATTTGATGATGTAAAAGTCAGAATCAAGGAATTATTCTTTACTAGCTTTTGCCCGCGACTTCGTTCGCGTGGACTTCAGGTTCGTCCCGTGTAGTAGCGCAAAAAATGTGTTTTTTTACGACCTCACATTAGGAACCTCAAAAATTGTAGCCTATATGTTATTCTGATGTATAAGCTATATTGTGGTAAAGTTTCATTCAAATCCATTCAGTAGTTTTTACGTGAAAGAGTAACAAACATCCATACATCCATACATCCATACATCCATACTTACAAACTTTCGCCTTTATAATAGTATAGTAGTAGGATTTTAATTCATTTTGATCAATTTTTTTTTAAGTGCTTGCCAATACAATAGCCTCTCAGAATCATATTTCCAACTAATATTATAAACGCCAAAGTTTGTGATTAATTAAAGTAGGTCATTAATGCCTTACATTACATGACAAATTACATACATCTTTACCTAGATAGACTAGAAATTTAAACTTATGGCTCTCCTCTTTATGAAACCCGGTACACATAACACAATCTACATAACATAGACCTATTTAAATAATCTGCACTGATAGGATTATGATTGTAGTGCCCCATCGTAACCTATCTAATGCAGTTTAAAGACGTTCCACTGTCGATTAGTATACTTATTAGTGTTCATTTTCCCACATTAATGCAGCATTAAACGCTAGTATTAGAAGCACTAATGTTGAGTTCCTAATAGACGCACTAATGGCGCGTAGAATGGCTTACTGTTGCGGACCACACTCCGACAAATAAATGTTTGTTTCGACAGAGATGAAACTGGATGGTGCTATGCAGTAAGAGACGACTCGTGAAAGAACTAAAAAATACAGAACCATCTTACTAGTGTTAGACGGATAATCGATTATGGCATTACTATGGTAGACATCACTAGCACGCATGGTCAGCACTAGACCTGTCAGATAGAGAGTTTTGACATTAGATCGATACTGATTGTCTTGTATTATCCCGCGCATATTTACAGCATTGATTATTGTACAAATAATTGTTATGTTATGGAAATAGAATTATTGTCAACACATGAAGTTTATCTCTAATACTAGGTAGGCTTAATTTTTAATTCCTTGTCATTCTTTCTTTCGTGCTAAAGTGTGTAAAACAACTATAGAATTTGCCTTCAAAAGATTGTAATACTACCACTTATAGTTCACATTTTACAAAACAACTAACAGTCTAGGTGTTGTCCGTTTTTGGATTGAAGTAGGTGTAACAGATGTTTTTCGTTCCCTTCATCCTGTTGGCGGCAACATTGCCATGGAAACAATGGAAGCATCATTGCTTGAATTGCCGGCAACCTAGGCAATTTAAGGAAACATTCAAATTATTATAGTATTTCGATTATTATATGATTAATATTTTAACGAAAAGATGATCAATTTAGTAATGTTCCCCGACATTACCAGATTTGCCGGCTGCTTAAGCAATTTTGCTTCAATATTCCCACCTATTAGGGTATGGCAATGTTGCCGGCAACGGCACATCATTACTCCTAGCCTAAACAATGTTTTTCTTTTGACGTGACAACGTCTTATAAATTGGTTTGCCGGGTGACACTTCAAGAAACTGCGTTACGCTCCGCTCACGTTATGCGCTCACAATGAGAGCGAGTGAGAGGCACGCGTCCCTTCCACTCGGGCATGGTTAGCCCGCCTAAGAGCGAGAGAGACAGACATAAACGTCGTTGTCACGTAAAACTTTCGCCCGTATACTTTACAGGCAACCAATTTTTTTCCAATGAGGTAACATTATCAGCTTATAGCTTAATCAGAATTTACTCAAAAAGTTATAATTTTTTGTCTTTGTCTCACTGTTGCATACCGCGGTTCCCGTCACTCGTAACCGGATCCTTCGTGTAATCGCAGATGTCGGCTGAACGAAAATAAATTGTTTTAAACAAATAATAAATGGCCGATTGGCGCAATGATAGCTTTTACGACTAATGTACTACTTTGCTGACGTTCACTTTTATGTGTTTTATTGCGAAAAACTAATTTGACGATTCTAATAGAATTTTTTTTCAGATAGCATTCCGCATTGGATAAAATTTCATGATATGAAAGCTACACAGAAAGATCAACTAAGCTTGGAATACAAAAGTAGATAGATACATGATAGATACCTACTTTTTATTTATTTATTTAGTATGGGTTTGCTATATGCCTAATATGCCAAAAGATAATTGTTATTTATTTTATTACCAACAATTATCTGCGACTTCGTCCGCGAAAATGACAGATTTCAACTTCCTATACAATTATAATCCGCGCCATTTGTTATAAGTTTAACGTATCTGTCTGTCTGTGGCATCGTAACTCCCAAATGGATGAACCGATTTTCGTTTAGTTTTTTTCGTGTCATAGATAATTTTATTTCAAGCGTTCTTAGACATATTTCATAACAAAAACGTTTCTTTTTATTTCTGACGGGGTATTAAAAAAATATTAAAGTTTCATGTAATAATTATCAGTTGGTATTTCGGTAAGAAACTTATACAGCGTTCCCTATTTCCGTTTCCCGCTGCGTTCAAAAGGAAATAGGGCGATTCCCCCTTTTATAATAAGTTTTCTTGTATGTAAGTTTAAAGACTATAACAAAATAACTAGATAAATAGCTTACATTCTTCAATATTACCTAATCTTTTCTTTATGAGGCAAATGAAGAAAGAACATCAGTAAATTATCATCCTGAGCTGATTAACTGGAAGCCGTAAATGGTCGAGTAAGTATTTACGTTACACGTCCAATGGAAGATATCAGACTACTCTGAATGAACTTTTACGGCGTTTTCAAATAAAAGTCAGGGTTGCCTTCAAGAACTATTTTCTGTACCGTTACCATGAGTTTACGAACGGTTTTACTCGCTAGCGACTACGTAAAAAAAGTTTATGGAAAATTGCACAGCGCCCCTAGTGGTCACTTGCAGAACTAAAATTTCCCATACAAAAAGTTACGTCGTCGCTAGCGAGTAAAACCAGCGTACGGCAACGGTATTAGGAGAGGGAAACTAAAACTTAATTAAACGGGTAATATAAATGAAACGTACCTAAATGTAGGGTAGGTAGTTCCCTCCCTGGAGCACTCACGCAGCATCATCTCATCTGGTTGCTACTACATTTTTTTTATACAAATTGCTTGATCATCATAAATCGCTCCCGATAAAGCGCTGCTGAAAAAATAAAACACCTTTGAGAAAAACAGCTTAAATTCTAATTTCTAAAGCTTCACCAATTTTTTAAGTTACCATTCAAATTATACAAGATAACAAATGCTATCATTTTTATTCATGTCATTAAAATGATGGCTAGGTAGGTACTTCTAAGGTACCCCTTACCATAATCCCTGACTCCACTAATTCCCTGCATCTTTATTTTTATTTTATCTCTTCGATCGATCTTCTCGGGACGATGCTCATAGTTAGTCTAAGGCGGCAAACACAAGAACAGCTGTGGACGCTGCGCTACCAGTAACACAATAACAACAGTGAATTCTCCTCACCACCACCAGCCCCCTTACTCTGGACACAAAACTCAATCCAATGAATATACCTACCCATCCCTATCACACGCATACACGGCCTGGCACGAGTGACAGGGATGGCTATAACCATTGGATCGGATTTTGTTTCCAGAGAAAGGCCTCAGTTACCGCAGTTACCAACCCTGGAGCATAAGCTGTCAGTGCACTTTCCCGCAATTTCTCGGAAGAGCGCCGGCCACCCAGCGCGCTGACACTCGCCAGCACACGGTAGCAACTGAGGGCTCTTGGATGCTTCGCAGTGCTGCGGGACCCGTCGTTATACTGTTGCGATGAAGGAGCGAAGGCTGGGGCGGTTGATGTGCATATTTGAGTACCAACAGACGACGATATCGAGGGCTCTAGCGCCTAACCACTTTTCAACGAAAACTTTGGAACGATAACCGAAGCGATTAACGGCGGTAACTGCTATAGAAATTAGAAACTACCTAAGTAGAGTTCTAATATCTAGTAGACTTATAAAAAGCGCAAGGAAAGTGTACCCAATTGTATGACATGGGAACGTTCAAGTATTATGTAACGCAATTTTTGAAGATTTTTGACCCCCCTCCTCCCCTTGTAACGCACCGTAACGTTTTCATGTACCCCCTCCCTCCCCCTCTCTAAACGTTACGTAACACTCAAGTGACCATATTTACCCTAAAGTCGCAAAAAGTTATGTTATAGTTTTTATCCTTTGGTATACTTTTTAATTTAAATTAAAAATGATAACCAGACTATAAAATCGAGGGGTTCCCTGTAACACGTAAATGAAAAGGGTTGCCATTTTGGGAATTTTATTACCTAATTTAAAAAAAAGTTACGTAACGTGTTGTAAGAAAGACCTCCCGCCCCTGTAACGCATCGTAACGTTTTACGAGACCCCCCCTCCCCTCAAATTGCGTTACGTAATACCTGAGATCAGCGTAATACTTGAACGCCCCCCATGGTGTGATGATGGTGATGATGTCTTCATCCCAGACGTAGGTAACCGTCAACGGCGACACCTTAGCTTGTGTTAGCATGGGCCCTAGCATGCACGGGTGCGAACGATGCCTTTGCTTTTTAAAGTCCTGCTGCAAATCACAAAGTAGAAAGTCCTACATGTAATACCTACGGTATCCATTTCAATCATAATAGAACAGACTTTCCACCTTCCTCTTTTCGATAGATTGTAGGCACCTACTACAGGTGTTTACCTTTTAATTTTTTCCACAAAATATTGCAGCTGAAGCCAAAACTACGTAGCTGAACTAAGTTTCCTGCATTTTCCTACAAGCACGTCCATAAACAAACATTAGAACAATGCGCCTACGGATTCTGTTTAAACAACCTACCTACGTATCTATTGATGAATTTATCTATGTTTAGAGTTGCGCGTTAATCGGTTAAACATTAACGCGTCGATAAAACGCAGACAGTTCTGTTGGAACTCAATAAAATCGCATTAAAACAGTGCAGTGGGCGCGGTATTTGTTTAAGTGTCGTTACGCAGCCACCCAGGCCAGAGACCACACCAGTGACGCGGTTAACACCTTTATGGGAAGACCTGTTGAAGAGTCGTTACGGTGGAATTGCGGAAGGAGCAAGCAGGTATTTGTTATTTTATTCCAATTTTCGGCTTTTTTTATTTGACAGTTAGGTATTAAAATACTCCTGAAAGTTTTTATACATGCGTAGGTAAGACTATACCAGATTGGTGCCTAGCTACCCTGCGCAGTGCTTTTGTCATTCAAACGAAGATCGAATATTTATTCCTCTTTAGAGAAATCAAGGCAGTAAGTAATCCTTACTCCTGTCAAGAAGTCAAGGCCTAGAAGAATAGTAGATTGTTATACAAGGGGAGAAAGCGACCCATTTCACTTGAGATTTCGTTCGAGCGCCAATAATTCGAAAGTGAAATGGGTGCTTTCACCCGAGTTAAACATACTATTTTTCATTTCGACTGTGAGGAAAACATTAAATTTACAAAAGTGGTTGTAGATGTCTTGGTGAGGTTTATGTAGTTCAGCGAGAAAGGAAAACTCAAGTATTGAACAAAAAATGACAGTTGATTTACAGTACTAACAACACCTAACATGATCAGAAAGAATAACAGCACGAATACATGAAAACAGAGTACAAAAAAACAGAAAATATCAAATAAATAAAATCTTTAAAGAATATCGATCGATTTTTTCCACAGAATCCAAAAATAATTTCTTTTTTTTATAAAAGTTTTATCGGCTTTGGACGAATCCTTCCTGAAATGACAGTGACAATATAAAATTTAAAAAAAAACATCTTGGCATTATGGCGGGCAGCCAAATATTTTAATTATTAATTGAATTAAAATTAGGAATTATATTTTTTTTTATCAACGATTATACATAATACCTACACAATATGATTTTCAATTTATAGCTAAACAAAAATGTTTGTTATTTTAATAACATGATGTGACTCAATTATCTTTGGTCCAAGCTTTGACTGCAGGCCTTGACTCTATGCCATGTCAATTAAAACTAAATTACTTTCCACCCTAGGGATGGATAAGCTATTTTCCACCCGCCTATCTACACAGGAATGTTATATTTTCCGAACAGGAGAGATGAAATAATTATTACAATCACTGCACCACTACAATACAAGAAATCTTTACACACTGAAACATTCAACGCCATCTCTTGATAAAGGAAGCTTTACATCATGTAGCTGTATACTATTTTTTGGTGTTGCTTGGTTTGTAAGGAAAACCACAATCATAGCATACTTTGGTTTGTATAATAGTTGGTTTAATTTTCGGTAGATGTCTCTGTAAAAGAAATAAGCAATATAATTTGCCTTTTGTAAAACGGAACGTAACGCTGTGGTTTTAATCTTATTTTTAATTATTTTTTATTAACGATTAATTCGATTAAATTGATCTTTAAAATATGTCTGATTCAGAAAAGAATTACCCCACTGCAGTTGTATTTTATCTTATAATTTCATTATAATCTTGAACCCACACCAAACCAACTGACACCTTACTTAAAGCCGTAAAATGGAATGGAATGGAGTATTTAAAAAGTAAAAATGACGTTTGTTGACAAGTTTGCTTTGTTATCATCGTGCCGATTATTTTCCACCTTTTTTACCAGAAATAAATTCTTGTGTATCAGTGCAGTTAGATTTCATATGGATTATAAGAATGATGCGAAATCCTCAATGGAACTTGTTAACGTACCTCCTATCATATCGACATACCGGCACGCGTTGCGGACGTTCGATGACAAATTCAAAAACGAAATAACAACTAACTTGAGTAAGCTAAAACTTATGATGGATTCTCTTAAAGCCGAGGACCTGGGTTTCGACGCGATCCTCGGTGATCCAGCAACATGGAAGAAGCCCAAGAAGGCTCCTTGTACATACATAGAAGTGTTTCAGAATAGTAAAATAAACATGAGTATATTCGTGTTGCAGCCCGGTTTCAGGATGCCTTTACATGACCATCCGCATATGTATGGACTGTTAAAAGTGATCGTTGGCGCTGTGAAGATCAGAAGTTTCACTGAGTATCCACTGAAGGAGGCTGTCGACACTATAGACTTCATGGTTCGCGCTAAGCACGAAGCTGCTCGGCTCGCGGACGGCATACACAAGCGAAGACGATTGTTCGCTAAGGTATCCAACAACAGCGTATGTAGAGCCAACTCTGAGACTTGCACACTAACTCCTACCACATCTAACTACCATGAAATAGAAGCTTTAGAAATGCCAGCAGCATTTTTTGATATTCTCTCTCCACCTTACGATACTTTAATAGAGGGCATTGGACCAAGACGATGTCGTTATTACAATGTAATTAATGAAATAAGTACTAATGTAGTTGAATTACAAGAAACAGATGTACCAACATGTTTTTACTGTGATCAAGCACCATACTTAGGGCCAATCCTTACTTAGGTACAAAATTAGAGCTAATAGTAATATTTGTTCCGAATTTCTAAATATTCATTGCAATAGTCATTTATTTCCAAGTAGGTATTTTGGCAGCAAGATCATATGATTTAGTAGTAAACACAACTTATGTAAGTAGAATTCTGTAGAATGATAATCTTTTGAGTGTAGCTTAATAATTTTTCTTCCACCATCCATAGACTGTATTGACTGTTTTATGTCACTCTAATCTAAATGCTCCAAAATAGTTGTAAATTTTTAACATTTTTGAACTTGATTTTCAATAATATATTAATGAAATAATGAATTTAGTAGCTGTTAAAATTTAAAACTTTACTGTCAAAAGGTATAATAGTGCAAATAAGTTTGTGCCTTCTCCATTCTATATTTAAAACAATTCTATATCCATAGTGTGTGTTACTGTTTTTCTTAGACAAATTATGTGAATAATTATGTTACCATGTTAAAGATAAGATAGGTAATTAATTATACTGTCTCTAAATCTGTATTTCACCATTCAAAATGGTTATTCCCTACATTCTTAGTACTTTAGTCATTTCGCATGCTTTTTACAATATGAGTGTTATTTTCCTTGACCTTCCTAGGATCTAGTCTTCTATCTTCCATAAATGTTTAAAAATAAAGAATTGATCTAATAAAACTAATCATATAATTTTGTTTATCAAAAAGGTGGAAAATAATTTTAGTAAACTGCAGCAGCTATAAAATATAAAAATGTAAATAATAATAAAGACAATCACAATATTAAAATCCACTATTTTTTTAAATAATTATGTAAATTAAGAACAAACCACTATTTACGGTTATGATTCAACATTCCAATACTTGAATTTTTAATCTTTGCTTCTCAGCAGCTTGACAGAAATGCTTTCAGTGCAAAGTAATAAATATTTTATTGGTGCACAAATTCTTTAAAATTAGAAAATAAATTGATCTCTACTTTTTAATTAATGAAATCAGCATTTTGTAAATGCTGATTGCTATTGCCACATGTTTGACATAATTAGGTAAAATAAGTTTAAAATTGTATGTTTTGTTCAATCTAATCATACATTTTTAGGTTAATTAATATGACTGTGTTTACAATTTTATCCTATTTAAGAAACAATTTACCTAGTTTAAGATAATTTTCTGGGCATAGTATTGATGTTTTTGTTAATAAAATATTTTATTTGTTTATATTGATTTTTTTACCTGCCAAACACCTTATATAAATATACTGACTGATGTTGATATTTAATAAAAAATAAAATAAATGTTTTGTTATTATTAATTAATGATTTATTGAAGGTAACAATAGCATAAAGGAAATACACACAATCATAACAGTAATTGCACAAATTAATTATTAATTATTTGTTTACAGTAATAAAATAGCAAGTTAAAATAGCTGTTTTTTCTACACATTATCCATTCCATGTTGTAAGGCATACCATATGCAGCACCAAATATAGTAAGGATATGAATATTTTAGAATTTGGTTTTGTCTTATCAGACTGCTTGTGTAAGAGTCAATTTTGATTGATTATTAAAAAGGAAATGAGTGTTTATTTTTGCTGATAAAATGCCAAAGTAACAGGTGGATAAATATTTTAAATAGTTTTTCATCTAGTAACTGTGGCATATACACAAGTTCTTAGATTCCATCAGATCAAACGTGCCCTTCATACATGTTACTAAGGTGAAGGAGCGCCTATAGAAACTAAGCTTGATTGTTTTTAGAAAATTAACCATTTATTGGCGTGCAGTAAATACAATCCATTTGATTCATCTTACTGATATGTTATCAAATACACATATGTTATCAATGCCACGTCTTTGTCGCCATGGCAGATAATGATAGATTACATGGTATTCGGACTACATATATCAGTACATCCTATTTAACACGTAGATACTTGACATGATAAAAAAAAACATGTTTGTTGTGTCACACACTGCGATCTTATGCGATCACAATAACAATAGTTTTCTATTGTGTAACCAAAAAGAAGGGCGATTATACATCAGGTTTCGTCACTCCAACGCGGTGTATGAAAATAGGCGTGGCATTATTTCCACATCATATATGAAACTGATTGTAGGAAGAGTTATTATGATTTTTCTTATCATAACTGCGACGATGCCCTTAACATCCACTTTTGTCAATTCCGTAGTATTTTCGAATATAGCAATTCCTTTTATTTAAAAGATCTTTCTGGTATGAGCGACAGTTATGACTAGATTAAAAAATTCGAGTGACAGAGCTACTTGAAAATAAACTCACAAATATATTCGATCGCTTATTATTTACTTTATTTTCAGTGTTTAGTTCGGTGTGTTTTGTAATCATACCATTTATCTACATATTTGTGTTGAAACACATTGAGTCGTTACTTAAAAATCATTTTACTTTTTGCCTGTTTTGTCCACCAGCTATCAGATAAGATTACCAGACAAAAACAATAAATCACACTATATCAATTACTTCAAACATTCGACATCTATAAGTCAGAACCATATAATTTGCACGAATAACATGAAAATAGTCACATAGCACTAACACAAAAGATTCTCAAAGAGACGAAGTAACTTAATTCGTAATAACGTTAACTTAACTCCTGATTTAAATTAAGATTTGAGCGATTTTTGAACATAATGTTACACTCAACGTAAAACTAATGTCTGAAAATGCAGTATGGAATTTCTTCTTATAGATATCACATAACAATTTAATAATTATTAATGTACTACCTAATATTAAGTTTTTTTAGCAACATGTCATGGTATGGAATTTTATTATGCCATGGCTAGTATCAAAACAACATTAAACTGCAACATCAAATCATGCTTATAACAAAAAATCACTCGGTGCAAAGCTGTGTTTAAAAGCTGAAAAATTTTTAAATTTGAAAGTTTAAAACAATATATGTATTTCTACATTTTAAATAATCATTTGCATAAAATATAATAATTTTGTATTTTTTTATTATTACTAATATATTAATATTATAATCTCATGTTACGTTGCCTCTGGTACGATACAATATATCTCACTCATATAAAATACGCTCATATATCGGCTCTTCTTTTCAAATCACTAACTTCAGGACAGTACTAATATTTAACATACACACTTTGGTAATATTATTGAAATATATGATGCCTCAATTTTAAATTCTGATAGAAATATTACTATTTTAGTTAGGTTTATATTGCCATGGAGTCAAAATGTCTAGTCTATCCTTAGGACGACAAATGTTTCAAATATTTTTACCAAATTCGATCTTAAATATTCCCTACAACCTATCAAAGATATATTATTTAATTTGGAAGTCTCTTACACATCAATATTATTTTTAATAATAAAAATATTCTTATCGCTCGAATCTTTCACTTACATCATCTAATATTTTTCAGTTTACCCTCATTTTCATTCTGTAACATTACAACTTTCAAAATATAACTTAAATGTTAATTTTACTACAAAAAGTTCAATAGTAATATAATATGACTAATATAATAATTATTAATTAGTTTTTTTCTACGACTAATTCAGGCAGTGTGAAGGTTTATAAAATCGCGGGCATTTAAAATTTGAAGCTATTCGAAATGGTTATTTATTAAAACTAACGTTATGCGTGTTATCGTGTATATTACTTCAATAATTTTTTTTATGTTATATCGTTATTTAAAACGTGGTAGATTTATTGGACCGTTACTCACTGATTTGATTTTAAATATAGTTAATGTATAAAATAAAATAAAAACATGATTAATATTTATAGAATACAGATATTTTAAATGGTAATATTTAAAAAAAAAACGTTGAGATTATGTAAAACTTAAAATAAAACCAATGGACTAGCAAGTGCGTTGTTGTTCATTTTAACACTGAGTTTTTGGTGTTTTAAAGCATCAATCAACATAATGTAATCAACGTCTAACGTTTTATTATTTCGTGAATATTCGAAAGTATATTTTTTTGCGAGCGTGTAGAAATTATCAATTGGCCAAATCAGATAAACGCATTCATGCAACGCATGCATTCAAAATATTACCTCGTAATACGCATTTAAAACAACCTTCCACATTGCTTTCCATTTTGCTGCCCAAAGACTGCAAATTCTATGTCATTGCAGTGCAGTAAATGTTCACAAAAATTGGCAGTCAAGAATTTGACATTATTTTCATGCATTTCTCATCTCATCTTCATTCTCTGGGACTATAAAATTACCAATAATTTCTCAAACAGTCTTACATTCGCGCATGTGGTTGTGCTACACAAAAATGCGTTCTATATTCTTTCAATAAGGTGTGTTGTTCAAAACTCAGTGGTTGTTGTGGGTAGTTCAGTTTATGCGGGTAGTTCGGGCCGGGTGCCCACACCGCCGGCCAAGTCGAATACAGCCTGCGCTACTTCCGCTGCTAACTTGTCCGCAGACTGTAAAAAAACAGAAATTATTAGATTTCATAAACATAATAGAACTTTTTCATCTATTCAAACGCGGATTTTTGACAGCTGCGCGACTGTACAGTGCGTCAAGGATCTTCTGGCCAACTGATGACATTGTCACGGGGGCGCTTTTTCAATGAGGTAAGCCAGAGCAAGAAAATCTCCCTTGATTTAGGGAGTCTATTATTTATTAGGGTATTTTTATTTATAACCTTTTCTAGCGAATTTTTTGTACCTAACCACGGCAAAGTCAAAGAAAAGATTTCTTGGATGGAAATGTCGTAGAAGGCATTTTCTACCATAAGAGACATATCAAGTATGTTCCACCGATTTTAGACGCAAAACAACTGTATTTAATCAATAAAAACCATTGAAAATTAAAATTTTATTTAAGAAGTTTAGCTCCACGGTATTTAAAAATTATCATATAAATACTTTACACAGAACACGTACGAAAATAAAATGAAAGGGAAAATCGGAAAATCTCTTGCAAGATTGGGGAGACTTCCTACACTTGATCTGGCAACCGGATTTTTGAATTTGACAGCGTTAGTTCCGCCTGTCACCGTTGGCCAGAAGATCCATGTCGCACTGTATCGCACTAATGTCTGTCTAAAGTCATTAACAGTTCGACAAGGATCTTCTGGCCAATAGATGACATTGACAGGGGGCGCTAGCATTCAATAAGGTAAGAGCAAGAAAATCTCCCTTGATTCAGGGAGTCTATTATTTATTAGGGTCTCTTTTTACCCACCCATGGCAAAGTCGAGAAAAGATTTCTTGGATGGAAATGTCGTTGAAGGCATTTTCTACCATAAGATGCAAATCATGTATGTTCCACCGATTTTAGGCGCAAAACAATTGTATTAATAATAAAAACCATTAAAAAATAAAAGTTCATTTTAGGTGTATAGCTCTACGGTATTTAAAAACAATAATATTAATAGTTTACACAGAACACGTACGAAAATAAAAAAAAGGGAAAATCGGAAAAACTCTTCAAAACACACGATCTGGCAGCCGCATTTTTGAATTTGACAGCGTTAGTTCCGACTTCACCGTTGGCCAGAAGATCCTTGTCGCAATGTATTTTAAAATTACACGCAAAGGATTATAATAACCCAAAAATCTTTAAAGTGAACAGACTTTTTCTGGATAAGCCACATTAGGTCTTGTCCAGTAAAGAGCAAACTAATTTTAATATAAAATGCATGTACTACCATGTGTGTAGTTTAATATATATTTTTCTTCGAATAGACACGTCACGTTAGCAACAGAGTCGTAAGGCAATAGAGACAGGTATAATATGCAGCGCGCCGGCTTGATCGGTAAACGGCCGTTTAGTGCATGCAGATTATACATTAATGATTTATGGCTCGACGACTCAATTCACAACGCGCCGGGTTTAGTATATACTATATACTGTACCTCATGCGTGTCAGCCTCTGCGTATACTCTCACGACGTCTTCAGTGCCCGAAGACCTCACAAAGGAACGTCCCTGAGGGTAGTTGGATACGAGCTCGTCTATCTTGGTTTGTAGCCCTTCAGGGGCTGTGCAGCGGCGTTCCGCGTCTGTTGTTGTGATTGCGTTGCGGTCCTAGAAATAAAATAGTCAATTCGTTGTTAGTATTAATTGAAAATCTATCGATATTTTATTCGATAATATAATCGATAACCTACTTTTTTGACAATATCGATAATACGTCTTAATCGACACTTTTTGAACTATCGATGATTTAAAATTGATCAATTCCTAGGTGATAAGATAGTTCGAAATTTATGAACAATATCAATAGAACGTTTATATATGATTTATACAGATTAAGTGCGCCTTCACATTAGAGCAACAACAGTGCGTTGCTCTAATATGAAGGGCTTACTGCTGTCATTTATGTATGAAATTGACAGCAGCGCGACTGTCACGCGACCGGTAATTATAGGTATTAAAGATTATAAGATTATAATATTCGCCAAGCAAAGAAGAGCGGTCTTTATGTAAGTTTTTGGAAAATTGCGAGCCAGCTGTTTCTTGTTTTTTACATTCTAGATTTAAATGTTGAAGATGCATGTTTATATACCTATATTGAACATAACATTGTATCATAATACCCCAATCATACCGCTAATATCGATTGGTATTAGTTGTTAAGGATAGTCAGAGGCCCTATGGGCGGCTTGATAAAATCTGTCAGCAAGGTTGGTCGCTTGCCTTGCAAACATCCTTCCGCCAATCCGCACTGAGCCCGCGTGGTGGAGTACGGTTCATACTACCTTATATTTGCGGTAAGGCCTTTGCCCAGCAGTGGGATGCTTACAGGCTAACTTTAGGCATACGCCCGGATAGCGTAAGACACGGGGGTTCGATTCCTCGCCTGTCACAGAGTCTCAGTTGCTTTTTACAAGTGCAATTTATATTTAAACGTATCTGTCTGTGTATCTGTCTGTGGTATGAGTGTTATTAGCCATGTTTCATGAACATCAGAAATCACTTCAAGAGCCCAATGCCCAGCAGTGGGATGCTTACAGGCTAACTTTACATACCTCAACAGCGACTTTCAGCTGGCGACAAGGCAGGTCATTATACGCTTGCATCCACTCCTGCGCGTTGAGTCCGCGCGCGCACAGCACTGTCTCGACCAGGAACAGGTCCGAGAGCGCATCACCCACCGTCTCGTTGGTCATGTCTATGAAGTTGAGCAGGAGTTGCGCCGCTTTGCGTTGCTCTGGCTCGCTGGTAAGAGGAAATTAACACTGTTACTGTTAGGAAGATAATTCCTTCAATTCAACAGGCTTGTTAATGTGACGGTGGCCGAGTGGTATAGGCATACGCCCGGATAGCGTAAGACACGGGGTTCAATTCCTCGTCTGTCACAGGTTCACAGTTGTCTTTTTGCAAGTGCAATTTATAATAGATAATTCCTTACTTCGAAACCATGACACTAATGGATTACTTTGTACGAAAAACATCGGTTCATATTAGGCTCATCACAAAAATTGACAAAATGCGATCATCTTAGGCAAAATCAACTAGTGTGTTGGCTGGCGCATATTTTTTATTGTGATACAAAATTTTGTACAGAGCCAAAACATTTTATAGGTACCCAAATTAGCAAGTATTAGCCACGAAGTTTATTACCATGTCACATCAAATATACCTACTTCGTGAAGTATAAACCGATCGCAATAAGAATATAAATAATGGTTTGGTTTGTTAAAAACATTACAAAAATGCTTTTAGTTACATATGAAGTTAAGTGGGCTGTTGAAATTAGGAATCAGATTATAATGTGGGAACTTAATATCCTATTTCTAATTAAGAAAAAGAAATATTCTTGCTTGTCATGAAATAGGGGTAGAAGGGATCATTTTCTGATAACGTCTCAGACTAAAAACTGAAATAACCCGCAAATGACTAATTAGGAAGCGAGCAAATAACCAATCAAGAGAGTTGCACCCAGCTGCACACTTTGACAACGAGTTTAGCATAAAACAAATATTATCCAACAAATATCCATCCATTGGATATTTGGTCGATGAGAGTAAACTGCTCTTAAAGTAAATAATTAATGGAATCAGGCGTTACTTAGAGGCAATTTAAAGCGAAATAAATCTACTATATAAAAATAAGTCGGATTTTCCTTCCTGACGCTATAACTCCAGAACGCACGCGTTTTGCATTCGTTGGAAAGGTCTCAGGCTCCGTGAGGTTTATAGCAAAGAAAATTCCCATGAAACGGGGCCGGGGCTGGACGGGGCTGGGGGCGAAACGAAGTTCGCTGGGGACCCCTAGTTTATTTATAATTCAGCTTCATAAAGTCACTCACCCCTCCTGAGCGATCTTCGAGATGGTGTTTTTAGCGTGCTTGCTGTATACGGCCGTGCCGTGGCCATTGGCTTCGAAGTAGACGCCCACGTCGTAGGCCAGCGCCGCGTGGTGCAGATGCTTCACGCCTGTCTTCACGCAGGTCACTGGCACTTTCTGGGGAAGAAAAAAATTTGAGGCAATAAGCTAGTTTCCACTAAAAATTAAACACATTGTTGGTAGTTTCTAGTAATTAATTATGGTTTGGGGATATCATAAAACTAATTAATTTAAGAATTTAAATAAGGATTATTAGGTCAAGGTGAGAAAAATTCAAATTCATTGTATTTATTTCTAGCGCAAAGGATTAGCATAGCTATCCAACGCGGCAACGCAGCCAGCATTATAGATAGTGCCATCCACGAAGGCGCGCCCCACTCTTTTTTTGATTGATGAAGGTGCGGGGAGCGGGGGGAGACACGCGTGTCAGTTGCGAGCCGGCCGTCATTCAAATATTCAGACTTGTCACGAAAGTGGCTCTGCTTGAATTGTTTTTTTTAAATGTCAAGAAAAACCCAATGTGTTGTACTAAAAAATAAACCTGGAATAATCTACTTACATTATTAAATTTACTGAAAGAATTATAATGGTAACTTAAACACCATAAACAATTTTAAATAAAAAAAACCATGTGGTAACTTATAATATTACCGGGATGTACTTTATCGGGGAAGGCTATAAAACATTACGCTAGGACCTACGTGTACGAAGAAAAAACAATTCACGCGTATGAAGTCCCGGATGGTTCTCTTATAAAGAAAGTTTTTAAACATTTTTTTAAATGCTATAAAACGTTCTTACGTATTTGTTAACGTCAATAGTAAAAATGATGCTTGTGCAGTTTCAAAATAATATATTACTTTTCTAGTAACTAACCATACCTACTTAAAACCATAACCAAGTAGAGCATCTTTCCCTTTGAGTGTATTTTTTGAAGTGTGCTTGTCATTCATTAGTCATTAAGATGTTCCAAATTCAATTCAAAAGCTTGCACACATGTACTATAAACGATTTGGACGAGTGGTGGGGCGCGCCTTCGTGGATGGCTCTATCTATATAGCCTCCTTGCCACAAAGAAATGGTTTAATTTTTGAATAGGATAGTCTTATTTTTTATATTGCATGTCTTAGTTTTAATTTTTTCTTGTTAGTTATTATTATTAATAAATATTTTTCACGGATTATTAATATTTTAAATAATTAGTCCAAAACGCACATTTGGTCATGTGACCGCAAACGCCTATCAGAGGATCTGACGTCATTTTTTTGCTGTCATTGACAACTCTTCATAGTATTTTGCTGTCAAAAAGACTTTCGAACTTCCGCCGTGACGTCATTTAGTACGCCATGATAGTTCGAGCGGTTTGAGGCCCAGTATTTAAATAAAAAACATAATAAAATAATGTAAATATTGCATCCATATGTTTAAAAATATCAAAGTATTTGATAAATATATTTACTGAGGTTAGTTATTATCTTGTTTTTGAAATTTACTCACCTATCGTATATCGGATAATAGGCAAATCAGACTTTCTTTAAAGTCCATTTTTATTTGCTAGTCGAATATTGTAAACAATCTCGACATTCCTTTTTAAAGAAACGATTTATTTTAACATAAGATAAACACAAAACTCACAACCTATATTGGCAAAAAGAAAATCGAACTTTAAATGGTCAGATTCATTTGGTCTTTGACATGCGCATCCACCATTTTTTGGTAGCTTACTTTGTTATGGCCCAATAGCGGCTTGATAACATCTGAAAGCTAGGTTAGTCGCTTGCCTTGCAATCTTGCAAACACGACTCTACCAATCCGCACTGAACCCGCGTGGTAGAGTATAGCTTAAACTACCTTTGACGACGCGTTTGGTGTAGTGGTTAGCGCTCCTGACTACTATGCCGGCGTCGCGGGTTCGAATCCCGCAAGGCGCAAATGTTTGTGTGATGAGCACGAACATTTGTACCTAAGTCATGGATGTTTATATTTATTTAAGTATTTATGGGTGACGCCCCCGTCATTATCGTTGTCTGGTATTCGTAGCACAAGGAAGAAAATTTCTTAGTTCGAAACCAAGACAATTGGTGTGTTGTCTGGCGCATATTTATATTTATTTTATATTTACCTCCTACTTCAGGTATGGCCTTTGCCCAGCAGTGGGACGTTACAGGCTAACATTACTTTTTTTTATTGAATATGAATTTTACTAACCAGTTCCTCAGTTATGTACTTGGTGGAAGCGCCATTAGCGTAGGCAGTCTGCACCAAACCCAGCTTCAGATCAGTTGCCTCGCTCGCCTTCAGCAACTCGGCTATGTAGCTCGCCAGTAGAGTCGCAATGCGGTCGCCGTCTAGCATGTGCATCTCATCTCTGAAATAGAGGAGATTTTGAATTAGAAGTCTGAATACAGCATGCGGACATAAAAATAAAACGTATTGGTTACGGCCCAGTGCGAGTCGGACTCGCGCACTGAGGGTTCCGTGCCAACTTTAACTAAATTACGGATCCATTTACTTCCACTTAGCCAAAATACACAATTTTTTGTTGACAGCAAATATAACTTTGTTTTTCATAGTATTTGTATGAAGAACAAAGTTATGTTTGCGGTTGTTGAAAATGTGCTACATCCCAAAATCTACTACTAGTTTGATCTCGTTCAAACCAATTTACGTTGAAAGTTTTTGTTACAACTAAGATCTACATCATGACGGGGGACGCCCATTTTAACACTTTGAGAGAAAATTGTCTCGGTGTCATTTTAAAAGACCTATCCATAGACAGACTTGACGAAACTAATAAGGGTTTTCCGTTATTGCCATTCGGCTACGGAATTGGTGTATTACGCGTTTGGTGTATTGGTTAGCGCTCCTGACTATTACGCCGGCCATCGCGGGTTCGAATCCCGCAAGGGGCAAATGTTTGTGTGATGAGCACGAACATTTGTACCTAAGTCATGGATGTTATACGTATTTAAGTATTCAAGGGTGACGCCCCTGTCATAAACTACTTTTACGACTTTTGATCCTGTCAGCATCTCCGTCCAGCTAGACGACGCGTTACTGGCAGCTTCTTATACACCTTAACACAGAGCACGTAACGCTGGAGACACAGTAGATATCAACGCTTTGATACATAGGTAGTATTTGTCGTCGAGGTATCAGTTCTGTAGGCACCTCTATAATATCCTCAGTCGGAAGTCAGACTGCCCTCTTTTGCAACACTGGATGAAAATACCAGAGAGTGGCCGATATGTAATCAGTCAGGTATCAAACGAATGCCGAGAGTCGCATAACAATGGAATTTTTATTGTGTCTCGTTTACACATACTTGACGAGTTAAATTAGAAAATAATAATATTGTATTTAAGTAATTAAATTTTTAATTGTTATTTTAATTGTGTTTAATTCCACGAATTTTAATTTTGAATTTTGATTTTCATTTGTTTCGTTGTTGTAATTTCATTTACTTATGTTCTGATACTGATTGTTTTAATATTTTATGGACTCTGTCTGAAATAAATGGATTTTATTTTTTATTTATTTATCGAGCGAGGTGGTAGGCAGTATAGAAGGATCCTTTGTCCACGACCCCTTTTATAAAGACGAAGACCACACAACAATGAAGACAACTCAGGTGTGAACGCAACGATACATACTTGTCATCTAGGTAGTAATAGATGATCCTGTCAGCATCTCCGTCCAGCGAAACGACGCGTTGGAAGGGAACGTGTTCAACGCCGACTGGTGGCTTCTGGGACACCTTCACGAAGTCTGCGCCACACTGCGGAGAGAATAGGAAATTAATTTAAACAGCTGCTTTAAGGCAGACTATGACGAAACTGAAATAAACCCAGCACTGTAAAGGAGATGTTTGCAAAAATTCCAAGACCATGTACGGTTTCCCTAAAATAGTTAAAATACGGGTAATTAGACATACTATAATGTAATTTTAATTTGATTTTAAATTTTTAGGTAATTTAAATAATAAACTTTTAAAAACGCTGGCAATTCTTCTGTCTACACTTACTCCAAAAACATGTCGAAACGTGCAAAAAAAGTTAATCTGTCAATGTCAAATGTCATTTTGTTTAATCTGTCAATGTCAAGTGTCATTTTGCTTTCCGCTTTCGATCCTTTTTTAATCTGTTCATACAGTGGATTGGCGGACAGGTATTTGACAGATTTATTAGACACCATGAAATATAGGTACATTTTATTATTCTATGTTACAATTACCCAAAAATTTAAGATTTTACGGACGAAAATCATTCTAAAAATAATTTAGCTTACACAAGCAATTTTTTAGTGCTCACTCCCTAGGTCATGAATGATTTTTGGTCGCAGAGGAAGCGAACGTCTAATACTACTATAGTAACATCTTTCTTCTGCCCTGCTTACAACCCGAGACCTATAAGGTAGCAACTTATTTAAATGACTCACGTTCAAGTTAAGCTTGCCGCCATTTCCTCCGAGGTTGAACAGCCTGAGATCTAGCTCCCCGTCCAGGCTCTTGCGGATGATGTTGAGCTTCTTCCCGCCCACGCCGTTGGCGCCGTCCACGTACAGCGTGGTGTTGTACTCGCCGTACACGGGCAGCTTTTGACGGATGTTCTTGAATGCGCCTACGATTTTTTCGTAGTAGCCTAAAATTAAAAGAGTGTAGATAAATATAATAATAATAACGTTAAATAAATAAAATTATTTATTTCGGGTGCTTACTCCCATCAATACATGATAAAAAACATATATGATAAAATTAAAAAAAAAAAAATTGGTTGCCTGTAAAGTCGGTATACGGGCGAAAGTTTTACGTGACAACGACTTTTGATGTCTGTCTCTCTCGCTCTTAGGCGGGCTAACCATGCCCGAGTGGAAGGGACGCGTGCCTCTCACTCGCTCTCATTGTGAGCGCATAACGTGAGCGGAGCGTAACGCAGTTTCTTGAAGTGTCACCCGGCAAACCAATTTATAAGACGTTGTCACGTCAAAAGTAAAGTAAAAGTAAAATGGAATTATAAATAGAAATAAAAATATAAAAAACACATCTGACATTTAAAAAAAATAAAATAAAATAAAATAAAAATAATAATAACTGGATATCATTATTAGTAGTTAATCTATATACAAGAAAGAAAGTCGTGTTAGTAACACCACTTATAACGCGAGAACTTGGCCCCAAACAATATAATAACTTAAATTAAACAAAGAATAAAACAATGACGAGGGCCAGGGAAATGAAGTTCGTTAGGTGCGCTAGTATAAAAAACCGGTTAAGTGCGTGTCGGACCCGCGCACTGAGGGTTCCGTGCCACCCTTAACTGAATTCAGGGTCCACTTACTTTCACTTAACGAAAACATCACAATATATTGCGACAACAAAAATAACTTTGTTTTTCATAGTGTTTGTATGAAAGACAAAGTTATATTTGCGGTTGATAAAAATGTGCAATATCTCAAAAACTACTGGTTCGATCTCCTTCAAACCAATTTTCGTTGCAAGTTTTTGTTGAGATCTACATCATATATTTTTTTCAAAATTTTAACTTTCTTAGTTCAAAAGTTAGACGGGGGGGGACGCCCATTTTACCACTTTGGAAGCGTCTATATCTCAAACCTTACACTTTAAGAAAAAATGGTTTTAGAAACCTCAACATCATTTTAAAAGACCTATCCATAGACACCCCACACGCATAGGTTCGAGTAAAAAAAAATTTTTAGGTTTTAGTTTCATGTATGGGAGCCCCCCTTAAATATTATTTTTTCTTACTTTTTGTATCTGAATCGGAAAGCGGTAAACAAAATACACCTACCTACCAAGTTTCAGCTATGTGATGCTTATAGTTTCAGAATAAAGTGGCTGTGACATACGGACGGACAGACAGACAGACAGACAGACAGACAGACAGACAGACAGACAGACAGACAGACAGACAGACATGACGAAACTATAAGGGTTCCGTTTTTTGCCATTCGGCTACGGAACCCTAAAAAACCGGTTAAGTGCGTGTCGGACCCGCGCACTGAGGGTTCCGTGCCACCCTTAACTGAATTCAGGGTCCACTTACTTTCACTTAACGAAAACATCACAATATATTGCGACAGCAAAAATAACTTTGTTTTTCATAGTGTTTGTATGAAAGACAAAGTTATATTTGCGGTTGATAAAAATGTGCAATATCTCAAAAACTACTGGTTCGATCTCCTTCAAACCAATTTTCGTTGGAAGTTTTTGTTGAGTTCTACATCATATATTTTTTCAAAATTTTCACTTTCTTAGTTCAAAAGTTAGAGGGGGGGGGGGGACGCCCATTTTACCACTTTGGAAGCGTCTATATCTCAAACCTTACACTTTAAGAAAAAATGGTTTTAGAAACCTCAACATCATTTTAAAAGACCTATCCATAGACACCCCACACGCATAGGTTTGAGTAAAAAAAAAATTTTAGGTTTTAGTTTCATGTATGGGAGCCCCCCCTTAAATATTATTTTTTTCTTACTTTTTATATCTGAATCAGAAAGCGGTGAATAAGATACACCTACCTACCAAGTTTCAGCTATGTGATGCTTATAGTTTCAGAATAAAGTGGCTGTGACATACGGACGGACAGACAGACAGACAGACAGACAGACAGACAGACAGGCTTGACGAAACTATAAGGGTTCCGTTTTTTGCCATTCGGCTACGGAACCCTAAAAAACCGGCCAAGTGCGAGTCAGAATCGCGCACTGAGGGTTCCGTGCCAACTTTAACTGAATTAGGGATTCTTTCTTACTTCCGCTGAGCCAAAATACCACAATATTATACTGACCGCAAATATAATTTTGTTTTTCATAGTGTTTGTATGAAAGACAAAGTGATATTTGCGGTTAATAAAAATGTGCTATATCTCAAAAACTACTCGTTTGATTTCGCTCAAACCAATTTTCGTTGAAGGTTTTTGTTGAGATCTACATCATATATTTTTTGCAAAATTTTCACTTCACTAGTTCAAAAGTTAGATGGGGGGGGCGGGGGGGGGGGGACGCCCATGTTACCACTTTGGAAGCGTCCATCTCTCAAACGTTAGACTTTTAAAAAAAAATGGTCTTAGAAACCTCAATGTCATTTTGAAAGACCTATCCATAAACACCACCCCATACGCATAGGTTTGAGTATTTTTTTGTTTTACTTTCATGTATGAAAGCCCCCTTTAATATCATTTTTTTTATTTTTTTGTATCTGAATCGGAAAGCGGTAAACAGGATATACCTACCTATTAAGTTTCAGCGGTGTGATGCTAATAGTTTCAGAATAAAGTGGCTGTGACATACGGACGGACAGACAGACAGACAGACAGACTTGACGAAACTATAAGGGTTCCGTTTTTGCCATTCGGCTACGGAACCCTAAAAAGTATAAATATCAGACATAAATAACATACATCGCTCTAATCCCAAAGTAAGTAGCTAATGCACTTGTGTTATGGAATTCAGAAATAACGGTAACCCCCCTATATGGCACTACGCACTAGACGACACCAACTGGTTTTTAGTGGGTGCCCTTATTGGGGTGGGGGAGTCCCACATAACCCCTGGTGTTCCCTGTTTGTATAGACAAATCCATAGGGATTGATAATAAACAAAATAAATAAATATGCGCCAGACAACACACCTATTGTCTGGTTTCGTGGTAAGGAATTTTCTTCCTTGTGTAACGAAGTACCAGACAACGATTATGACGGGGGCGTCTCCCATAAATACTTAGATACATATAAAATCCATGACTTAGGTACAAATGTTCATGTTCATCACACAAACTTTTGCCCCTTGCGGGATTCGAAACCGCGACGGCCGGCGTAATAGTCAGGAGCGCTAACCAATACACCGAACGCGTCGTCAAATGAAAGCTGTTAAAGGTACCTTCTTCGGTGGGCGTGCCGTAAGTGTTGTCGTTGCGACACTTGACGCAGAAGTGCAGCATGGGCGTGGTGACGATGCCGAACTCTTTGGTACTATTCCTCTATGTTTGTCTATGGATTGCTAATGGAAGCTGGTAAAGGTACCTTCTTCGGTGGGCGTGCCGTAAGTGTTGTCGTTGCGACACTTGACGCAGAAGTGCAGCATGGGCGTGGTGACGATACCAAACTCTTTGGTACTATTCCTCTATGTTTGTCTATGGATTGCTAATGGAAGCTGGTAAAGGTACCTTCTTCGGTGGGCGTGCCGTAAGTGTTGTCGTTGCGACACTTGACGCAGAAGTGCAGCATGGGCGTGGTGACGATGCCGAACTCTTTGGTACTATTCCTCTATGTTTGTCTATGGATTGCTAATGGAAGCTGGTAAAGGTACCTTCTTCGGTGGGCGTGCCGTAAGTGTTGTCGTTGCGGCACTTGACGCAGAAGTGCAGCATGGGCGTGGTGACGATGCCAAACTCTTTGGGCGTCCCCTTCAGTGCGATGACGCCGTTGGCCGCCGCGGCCGCCAGGCGGGGGCTGGTGTATCTGGAGCAAAGAGAAAGGGATGGGATTATCTTTACTTATGCTATCTATTAGATGCTGACAGGCTAACTTTACTTTACTTTATACTATCTACTAGCACTCCGCCCGTGTAAATAGCGTATCACAAAATATCATTGTATATCCTTTGTACTATTCTCATGTAATACGCTTTATAATATTATATGGTTTAGAATGTTTCTTAACACTTACAGTGTCATATTTGAATTCTTAAAGATTCAAATTCAAATTCAAAATCTTTATTTTAATTTAGGTCATGAAATGACACTTATGATCGTCAAAATATACAGTGAAAAAAAAAATAGATGAAATAAGAAACCAAAAATTGCGCACGGGCGGGATACGAACCAGAAGGCCTACTACGAAAAACGAAATCAGGATCCGAAGCATTTCGTAGTAAGGATTCCATACTAAAAATGTTTCGGATCCGAAAAACGATAATCGTATTGACGGATTTCGTTTTTCGTAGTAGACCTCCAGCATCTTTCTGGCTTACCGGGTCAACTGCTCTTCCAATTGAGCTACCGCGCTGTCGGTCCGACCGCGCGAAATTCTTGGTCTCTTAGGGATACGTCATTTTTGGTTTCTTATTTCATCTTTAAGAATTTATATAATATTATTTTAAAATTTCATCAAATTCCATACAGTAGTTTTAGCGTGAAGAATTGTAACAAATATCCATCCTCACAAACTTTAACATTTATAATTTATTGCAGTATGGCCTATGTTATAATTATACAGAGCACTAAAGATCTGACTGATGCGGGGTCTAACATTTATATTATCTCTGGATGGACAAGGGGACATATTTGAATATTACTTACGAAATTAGTACATGGATTTTTGACCATTTCTAGAACTGAGTTCAAATTTTACTTGTATGATAAGAGCTTATGATGGCTACAAAGTTATTGAACTAATTCAGTTTATTGTTTATACTTTGTAGATGTTGTTGCATTATTATATTAAAATAAAAATGGTTCAAAACTATACCTTGTGTCCATTCCGATAAAGACGCTGGCCTTCAGCGACATGTCAGCGCCGACTTCTTTTATCACCTGCCCCGTTGTTGATTCTAAGTCATTGTCACTGAGGAATATAAAAAAAAATATGTTAACACAGAAAAATAAAGCAGCCGAAATAAATATGTTTAGAATATTGCCCAAAAGTTTTTTAAGGTACGAAAATATACAGGTTGGAATTGCAAGGGGGTGCCAAATTTTTGGAGGTGAAAGGGACCATCAATATGAACAACTTTTACTATGGGGTCATGGTCAAAATCTTAAATAAAATTTCAGGTTCCCCATACAAAATCAGTCACCTACATTGACAATAATGTATGGAGAGGCAGAAAATAAAATTAATAATTGAACGATGGTCCCATAGTAAAAGTTGTTCATATTGATGGTCCCTTTCACCTCCAAAAATTTGGCACCCCCTTGCAATTCCACCCTGTATACATTTTCAAAAGTTCATGAAAGCATAAAAAATGCTCTATCACCACTAGCATTTTTTTGTTAACCAACCCTTTTTTACAATTAAGCCTAGTCAGAGTCTAGTCCCTATATGGGCGGCTTGATAAAATCTGACAGCAAGGTTGGTCGCTTGCCTTGCAAACACCCCTCCGCCAATCCGCACTGAGCCCGCGTGGTGGAGTATGGCTCAAACTACCTCACATTTGAGGTAAGGACTTGGGCAAAGGCCCAGCAGTGGGATGCTTACAGGCTAGCTTTACTTTTAACCAACCCATATTACAACTGCTTAGTATACAAGTGACCTGTATTGTAAAATGCACCCTTTTATTTTAGGCAAGTCAGCCAAATGCAGACGTCTTTGGAGTTCGTTATAAACCTTATGGTTATGGCAATACCGCCGACTGTGCACTCGTCCATGTCGTACATTACATAGTAAAAAGGTGTACGCTTCAATTAAATTCGGATAGGTGCGCGCTAACCCTAACGCATACGATCGGTTACCAAACCACATTTTCTTAATGGCACCAACCATATTAACTAAGTGTTACTAAAAATAACCCATCCAGTTCCGCGTTTCAAAGGCACGGGAAATCCACCTGCACATATGTATTATAGTACGTATAAGAACAGCTATTAGAGTTTACAGATTCATTTTGTTTAACGTCTATCCTGTCGTTTTCCCGCCTGTTTCCCGTCCGAGCGGTCGTTAGTGTCATCGTGGTTGCGAAATCAGGGGTTCGCAACATTTGGTAGGCAATGAAAATTATGCCCACCGATTGCGGTTGTAAAGTGCTTGATAAAGATCATACAATGGAGTCTGCAGCTACAAATTGATACTTGAACATAAAGTTTTTTAAATAAATATTTAAAAAACTTAAAGTTTAACTTCGGGCGGCTAATCGATTGATATTATTATGACATTATTAAACCTGTTTAAGAGATCATGTAGTATGGAAAGAAAATGTGCGAACGAAACGTAATGATAGAAATGCCATAAAAAGTTAATGGGCTTAGTTAAATAATGGATTTGCTCATACACAACAATTATAAAATATTTTTTGTTTTTTAATTAACTGAGTTTTCATTACCTTAGTTTTAATTTTTTTTCAGGTCTCCACGACCCAAAGGTTGGCGACCCCTGATTCAGATCATTCAGTTTTATTACCTAGGCATCGTTTCTGCACTAGAAATAGATATCCACAAATTCCCCACCCCATTGACATAGATAGCGAGTTATGTCATTCTGGGTTAAGAGTTCAGACGAGATTTATATTCTGGAAGCACGCCAGTGTGAAAGGTGTTACAATTATAAATATTTTCGGCTGGAGAATTCAGGATTTCGAGTAAAATGATTTCTTCACAGGTACGAATAGGTGTGTTGTTAAAACTTTTCGGTTTGTATATTTTTTTTACCGTAGGTAGCTTAGTTAGATAGATGTGTTGTACTTGAACAAATTAATCAATTGTTGTTGAATTTATAACCTTCATCATTATTATTGATTATTATATTTTCCTGGTGTTATCATTCAGTATTTTTTTATTGCAAATACACAGTGGACTATAAATAAACTAGTGATAGGAATAGATTTACATCACATAAATAAAACAATACACCTTTTTGTATAGATGTGGGGATTATTTTCAGAGGTACTTAACCGCAACATTATAGCCACTTGGACTCAACCACAATCGGGCATCACATAAAAGAGGCGAGTAAGAAAAAGTCCCGCTCTTGAGTATGGTTCGTTCGTTTATCCAGCCAGGCTTCCAGTCGCAGCAAAGAGGTTTTACACATGTCTTCTGCGTGGATGACGAAATGGTAACGGGTTCTACGCGTTATTTTCTTTTATATGTGTTCATTCTTCCGTTCTAGTTCTTAAACAAATTTCGTCCCGACCCGGGATTCGAACCCGGGACCTCTTGGGTTGGGACCAGCGGACCAACCGCTACACCAACGATGCAGTCAACCGTTTAATTGGCTTCGGTGTCTCACCTGACATTAGCGAGCCTGGTGGCGATCTCCTCCCAGCTCTGTTCCAGCATCTCGCCGTCAGGGTCGATCAGCTTCACGCCGTTATCAGGCTCCAGGTTGTGGGAGGCTGTTATCATCATGCCTATTGTGCGGCCTGCAAGACAATAGTTATATACTCAATAATATACTCTTTTTATATTCTGGTAGAATGCTGGTTGATGATGGTCAATAGAATACAGATTACACCACACACACATCATTTCTGTTGTAACTAACTAAACAAAAAGGTTTAAATTGTATTATGGGTTACCCATCTATACTTAATAGTTTAAAGTTGAAGAGCGCTTATATCAGGAACTACTGGACCTATTTATTGGGGAAGGCTTTAGGCTATAAAACATCACGCTGCGACACGGGAGGGGAGAGGGCAAACTCAAAATGAGCAGACGCAGTCGAGGAGTCCGCTTGTAAGGTTCAAATGTCATAATGTCAACATAAAAAATAATCTGATCCTACTAATATGTACATTGGGTTAAGTATGGTGGTAAATGTCCTATTTTCTAAAAGGAAATTAGTTGACTTCGATATCATTTTCACTAAAAGGTAAATAAATAATGACGCGTGAAGATTATCAGTGTGATAATTTTGTGAAAAAATTAATTACTGACATATGAGGTAACATAAAAACATTCAGTCGAATTGATAACCTCCTCCTTTTTGAAGTCGGTTAAAAACACTATGGTAAACTATGCCTGTACGCTAGAAGATCGCCTGAAGCGGTCCTGGCTGGATAGCCAATTAAATTTTCGTTTTATTTTTTATTATTGTAAGCTGTAGACTTACAGATTTTAATTATAAAAAAAAATATCTTACCATTCTTGACGCGGGAGCGGATTACGGCCAACAGGCCCATGCGATACACTACATGCTCCAGAAGGCTGGCTCTGTAATAAAAACAAATATATTATTTAGCCCGGTTGATGGAGTATGGAGTATGGCTCATACAACCTCATACTTGAGGCCTTTTAGCTTAGCTGTGGGATGTTACAACGGGCTAACTTTACTATTATTTAACAGCTCCTTGTGCTTAAGTGAACAAGAACATTATCATCATCATTATATTTAAAAGCTAGGCTCTCTTCATCTGTTGAGTAGGTTTTTCCATAAAAACTTCAAGTTAGGGAAGGTAGTGTGGTGGTTTCCCTCTTGCCTTCCACATTATAATTGTTACTGTGACCTTATTGTGCCATACTTCTATGTGAATAAATGAATCTGAATCTGAGGGGTAGTACTGCACCTAGGATGAAATAAAAGGACAACTGAATGAGATTTAGAGTTAAACACGAAACTAAAAGTACAGGATCTATTTCATCTATTGGCACCATTGTTTGACCATTTGTTTTTTTACTTTTTTTTTATTATTCTCAGCTAAGCAGATATTTGACCTTGATCGCACCCGGTGTTCAGGTGTAGATGAGGTCTAGGATGGTGCATATCTGCTTAGTAGCAGCCTGTTCACTCTTGCCTTAAAGAGACTTAGGTCATATTTTTTAGGGAAAACTTCAGTAGGCAGCCAGTTCCATTCCCTAGCTGCACGCATTAAAAAAATTTAGCAAAGCGCTTTGTGTGAGCAGGTGGAATGTCAACAACATAGGGATGGTACGCTAGCCTACTTCTGGTCCCCTTGATGGCAATCACCACAGAAGTGGATAAATATAGACATATAAAAATAGTTACAGATGTTAGATCAGTCTGTCATGCATGGCGGTTTAATCAAAATAAAGAATTATCTTACTTATCTTTTCATTACACAACGGGCTTATCATTAATTTTCAATCAGTTAATACAACCTACTTGATAACTGTTATCACAGTCATAATCCTTTGGTTAGTAGTGTTTTTATTTTTAGTTTGTTTAGCTTGGTTTAAAAGTAATGTGAAAACTAGACCACCAACTGCTATTAGGCAATGTGTAACTTCTAATGGTTACTAAATATAACATTACAATCATTGTTATACTCACTGAGCATGCTAATTAGCAAGTTACCTACTTCAATATTATGTAATTAATGGTAATAATTAAGTAACAATATTCTAGTTTATTTTTGTTTTTATAGTGTTTTGTCACCATACAAACTTAATAATATAAATTGCACTTGTAAAAAGCAACTGTGAACCTGTGTGACGGGGTTGAATTCCTCGTCTGTCACAGGTTCACAGTTGCTTTTTACAAGTGCAATTTATATTAACAATATTCTATTAAAAGTTGAATATTTTTAGATTATTATATCACTACTAAAATAAAATAATAGGATGAAATACAATAAATGAGTAAAAAATAATATTAGAAGAGATTTGCAGACCATTAATTTGGAGTATATCTCAAACCATGAGTGCTTTAATATCAATATCATCATAATAAATGGTAAATCAATAAACATAAAAGTTTTTGAACAACAAACAATAAAGGGAATTGCCCCGAATGAGGTTGGCTCCATGCCAGACATTCTAAAAGGCACTTCCGTTGCTCTGATGTGGTATTTTTAAATGCGGCAATATATTATTTAGTTGACACAGTTATCAGGTCACTGTCTGTTCCAATATATTTGAGACTTCAAAGAATAATGAAATAGGGCTTGAGCTATATACCAAAATATTTTTATAGCTTGTTAAAAATAATAAAACTAGTTCAGTGACTTGCTATAAAATGTCAGACACATAAAAATTTGTTTGTAATAGGATCGTCTGAGGTGTTTTGCATCTACAAGAGTAGAAAAATATGCATGCATTTTAAATTGTTAGAACCAAGTAGAAAAATTGACCAGGCCATAAAAATAATGAAGACTCTTGAACTAAGATGTTCCTAAACTTTATAGATACTATTTAAATATAATCAAACAGAAACAACTAAATATTTAGGTTCAAAAGTGTCCCAATTTTAGCACAGATTTAGTAATAAATCTTGCTACTGAAACTTAGTCAACTTCTTCAATCACATAGGTGTTTGGCCCTCTTTATTAAAGGCTTTATTTAAACAAACTCTTTATAGATAATGAATGTTTAATTGATGACACCATTATGCAGCTATGTGACATTTTAATTATGCATACAAGGCCTTATTCGTCGCCCTGTGGGGTCTCCAGCGACACAAAACTAACCGTGTATCGTCCGCGGTACTCTAACCTATGACGTAGGTCATTGTTTTGCCTAATAAAACATTATCAGGAGTCATTGACCATAATCACAGCCAGTGACGAACCACTTCCCGTTACAAATACGTAGGAAATCTTATAGATGACTCATGATTTACAGACAATTTATAATGTACCAAATCAATTCACTTTGCTTACGTGACACTTTTCGCAACACATTAGAGAAAGGGCCACTTATTACGCCCAAAGCGATGTTATTTGACCTCAATGTTAACTAATCATGAAAATAGCCAAAAATGGTCAATTTTTTACTCACTTTGTGCGAAATCCAGCTGTGCCGTATTGAATGAAAACATCACTAGTTTTTGGGTGCATTTCTCTGGCGAACGCGTACACGACTCGTAAGCTACTTGGCGGCATTGTAAACGCGAAATTTATTTATATGGGCGCGTATCGCTCAGGTACAATCACTTGGAATCAACAAACGAGATTTCTGCATTCCCGCTGTGATAACTTTCAATGAAAAATGACATTCCAATCCAAATGTCAATCGACTTTTTGGTATAGGCCGGATAAATTGGAAAGTATATTGTTTGCGCACCGTTGAAGTAGAATTCGTAAAAAAATAACTTACGTTGATAAGCCTATCATAATTTGTCGAATTATCTTCTTCTTCTTCTTTTATTTAATGGCGACGAATCAGTTATTAGCTTGCGCCGTACTGAATTCCGCCAATGACACGTGAGAAGCTTTTACACGGACAGAAAAAATATAACCAAGTCGTTGAAGAGCCGACAGCTGTCATAGACTAAGAGCATGCTTATTAGTACCAATGGGTATCACTAGATGGCAGAGTCGTGACAAAATAGTCTTGCTATTCCACACTAGATGACGTAGCGACAAAACTTATTAGTTCGGCTACTTCACACTAGATGGTGGTCAAAGTAAAAATAGCATAGGAATATTAATTTTATGAAATAGCAGTAATGCACTTTTATTTTCTCAAGAATAAAAAAAAACATCAACAATACACCAAAATTAATTATTCTTTTTTTACACCCAAGAGATAATTGTTTTCTCCACAACAGTTTCACTTCACCAACAACACAATCATGGCCATCATTTTATAAGAATATCATTTTGGCGAGTCTAGTTCCACCAGATCACTATTTAAAAAAAAATAGTATACCTATGTCTAGAAGCCTACGTATATGAAAAGATCTAGATACCGTTTTACTCATATCATATGTGCTTAAGTACCTAGGCACAAGTTACACAGCCAGGCTAATGATGGCTGGCTGGACACGCGGTGTAGTTAGCTGCGCACGCGTCGCTGCTCTGTGGGTAATGGAGTGGCTCTGGATGGAGTTAATTGGCCTTTGGCGTGTGTCCAAAGTATGTTGCTCAACACTGGGTACTTAAGACTATGAAGCCACTAATAATATAATCTAGTCAAAGATAAGATCATAGATTTTGCGCTACCTACTCACTGATATAAATTATCAACTTAGGCAGTGAATATGACCAAATTTTGTTTAGTCCTTCTCTTGTTGTCTAATACTTGTGAAAAAAGTACGCAGTCGTGCCTGGGATGGAAATATTTTTACTTACACGAGTTACTGCGAGTTTATAGACGAGTACTTATCTGTATAAAAAACATCTATATGAAAATGAATAGTTTTCTAGATATACAATTACTATGGATGTATAGTATTTCCTGATAGGTCTAACAAAGCTTTTCTAATAATAAAGCATTATCAGCTTCAAGATCAAAGTTACCCAAACGAAAGCTTATATACATATTCAACTACTGAGATGACAGCTACAAAGTGATAATAAAGAAAAAGCACTGATCACCGCTGATACTAATTGCTAATTAGCTAGGCGCGGCGCAGAGCGTGAAGTATTCCAATCCGGTGTACTAGACTAGGCTAATCCAAGTGATTTCTAAAGAAAGTAAATTTGTATGGCAAATAAAGACATAAGCACTCGTAAGATACTCTTTAATTCACATCTGCACATCACATTAGTCAGTTACAAATTATTTCAAAGAAAATGTACAATTTTGGCGGTCTTTTCACTAAGATATGTCGCTTGATAAAACAATAAGTTAAAAGCGACATAACACCATCGTCTGACACAAAATTCATGATGTGGCTGTCTTATCTGATTTTCAATGGAGGTAATTTACCAACTTAGGTAACTAAACTTTTTCCACATTCTAATGCTTCAAGAAATTGGCTATTTATTGAGCTTCGTAGCTTTAAACTCTAACTTCAAGTCACTCTTAAAACAAACAATATTTTCCCTTCTATTATCATCTCAATCCTCCTGCAACATTCAGTATTCAAGGCTCTAAAATTGCGCGATTAATTACTGCGCGTCGGCGTCTAACTAAACGATCTCTAATGGTTTGCAGCAGCGTGACTGCCGCTGAAACATGTGAAGAATATGCGGTTACCGATACTTTATAAACAAACTAGCTTTTGCCCGCGACTTCGTCCGCGTGGAATAGTGATTTGTTATTATATTATTATGTTGATACAACTTAAACAAATTATTTCGACCAAATTAGGTACCATAAAAACGGTTTTTGTGAGTTAATCTTAAAAGATAGACATATACTATCGCGGACTGTTTTTTAAATACATTAAAAGAGCTATTATTCTTTAATACATATTTTTTGTGTATCTTGAAGCGTTTTCACGGCGCACGCAACGGAAGGCTTCAAAAATGAAATAATTTCTCCCGTTTTTTACACATTTACCACTATATCTTTGCTCCTATTGGTCGTAGCGTGATGTTATATAGCCTATAGCCTTCTTCGATAACTGGACTATCCAACACAAAAATTTGAAATTATTCAATTCGAACCAGTAGTTTCGGAGATTAGCGCGTTCAAACAAACAAACAAACAAACTCTTCAGCTTTATAATATTAGCATAGATTATTATAAACAAAATCGGTAGCCGGTTGTCTAAAACACTTCGTGTAAAAAAGCTAGCAATCGGTATTTTCTTGAAATTTGGAGGTATCGGTTGCTGAAAGACAGAAGAAAACTCATAGATGAAAGACTACAATAGTGATGCGGGTGATGTAAGTACCCAATTAGATTTAGCTTTTTGCTGGTCGCTACAGTTACAGTCGTGGGCTCGTGGCCTCTGCCGCCTAACCAAACGAAAATTGCTTGCAACCATGAGACAAAACCGGGCGTCGCGGTCGAAAGACGACGCGAGGTGCAATAGGGGTTGGCTCTTAAATTGGTTAGGTGAGGCGGAGGTAACATCGATAGTACACCTACCTCCTAACCTGTACTTTTGTCAGATGATCACTATGAATTATGATGCTTGTAGTTTTCCTAGTCTCTCCAATCTCTCCTAGTTAGGTACCTAAAAACTTATTTTCATTTGTACTTAAGCGAACTATTCGAATTAGCTGGTGAAATTCAATGCTTTCGAAAATCGGTATCAAACGAATAATATCGGTAATACCGGTTCTAAAATTTGACAAACATCACTATCGTGTTCGAAGCTAGAGAGGGGCCCATTTGTTGTTTTAATTTGACTAAATAAAGACGTATGGCCCTGTTGCCCGTAATTGATTAAAATTAGTAAGATTAAATGAGACGAGAGTTATTTGGGCTGAAATCGATTATAGAGCACGAGTAAATTATATTTAAGACACGACTTTTAGTGTTGTAAATTTGTATTGGAAGGAAATAATTAATTTAACAAATTATTGGTTGGTTTATTTCTAAAACTATACCCTGTTTTGCTGTTGCCCACTTAGGTTCTCTGTAGTTAAGTTAGAAATAATATAGTAACTGTACGAATACAACGACTAGGTAGCTTTGGTAATGGAAATAGCGGTATGTATTCTGTTTTGAAAAGACGACTAAAAGGAAGATGTAGAAGAAGAACTTCGTTCTTACGCCCAGCCCGTAGTTATCCACAGACGATTGTAGCTTTCTTGCTAATGTTTTACTGTAAGTTAAACTGACAAATATATATTCATTTTTTTAATCAACCTGTATCATTGCACTGCTGGCATTTTTTAATAAAAAATAAAATATGAGTCGCGATACATACCGCATACTCGTACTTATTCATTCTTTGCCATTCATAAATCGTAACTCATTTACAAACAAGAATGTAAATCCCACATCCAGGTTAAGTATCGGCGCACAGGTTAAACCTAACACTCAGCGCTGTGACCTGTAGTTATCCTCATAGGTCAGTCACTGACGCAAGGACTAATCAATATTCTAACACTGGCAGTTAAGTGTAATGCGCAAGAGTTCCGTAAATCAGCACATGTCGTTCGTGACAGTGACTGATGGTTATTAGTTACCTATCAAGTGTAGATTTGTCTTAAAAGGCAATAGGTTCAAAGGCATAATTAAAGCTGTAAGTAAGGTCTAGTCTAGGTTAATTTTTCGGGCCAAATATCACGTTTCAGATCAAAGCTAACAAATAGATAACAGAGAACATTTTTGGGGAAGGCCAAGCGGTCTTAAGAGGATCGTGTGCAGGCGCAACGCAGCGCGAGTTTTCATACATTTCGAACGCCAACGGTCGAAATATGCTTGCGGGGGAAAACGTTTTCCTACCCGTAAACCTTTATGGAATGACACAAATTTGGTCTTATTCGTTTTCAATCATACATCGTGAACTACGCTTGTACGTCTTCGATTTTTTTGTAAAAAGGCTTGATTACCTAGATAAAAATGGTCGAAATTCCGAAGAGATGTTTTAGCCAAAAAAGTGAAGGTTTAGGTTCTAATATTTTCTGAAATATACAATATTTAAACAAAATAAAAACGTACAAGCATAGTTTTTCAAAATATCTCTAACATGTTAAAAAAAAAATGACGAAATCAGACAATGTTTAAGGGGTGGAAAAGGTTTTCTCTTTTTGTATTGCTTGCGCGCACACGATTCTCTTAGGTTTTTTTTTATTCTTTACTTTATGTTAACTTTACTTCAAGTTAGTGAAGGCGAACTCATATTAATTTTATGCATATAAAAATTTGGATAGAAAATAAGAAGGAATCATCGAGTGACACGCAGTGCCCCCGCCAAATCGAGCGCGAAGCATACACTGGCCGTACCATCCTTTACTGGAACCATTTCGCCGCATTTTCAGCAACCGATTTGAGAACCTCTGGATAAGACCACAACACAGAAGTTTTCGTCATCCAGTAAGCTATAATCACATATTTTTGTCAGTGTTCATTGAATCACATTACCATTATTATTAAACCTTTTAAGCATCTTACAAATAATAAAACCTATAATCACGTTTTTAAGTTCGCAAGCTTATTACGTTAGTAATAAGGTACAAAGCTAGGCTAGCTTTATTATGATCCTATAGCTTAATTACTAGTTAGAATGCCAGTATAATTAACTTTAATCATATCGGTGTCGCTAGTTTGCCGGGAAAATGTAGGTAAAGTCATTTACGGTTAATAGTCTACCTACTCAATTACTCTGGAAGTACCTGGCCAGCTATTTATTTAGTTCCGAGTACATGAAATACCCTTATAGGCAGATAGGTAGCAAAGTTTAACTTACAGACGGCGGTATGGATAAAATAAAAGTTAATAACTATCTAAGGCTATACATATAAATAAGTATTAGAAATTATTTTAATTATCTAATCACTGAACCTGTCTTCTATCAAATTAGCTAAGTAAAATCGTGATCCAAATTCGTGACTGAATCATCCAAATAACTAAACGATGGCTCCAAAAACCGCCAAAAACGCTATAAAACTACACCATAACGCATTAAATGTATTATTACTGATATGATACGAAATTGTGGGTAATATCATTGCAGTAATAGGCGAACTTAATGGGGGCGATTTAGTACTGAATACCAGAATAAACTGGCCTACCATACCTCCTTTACAGACAAGCACCAACATATCTTTTGCGTGTTGAAACGACTTTATTGAAAGGGGACATTGCCTAGTTTAGGTTGGCAAAACAAAAACTGAATTTTGCGAAAGCAGTTTCGATATAATATCAGGGGTCGAGACAATTTGGTTATAGTGGAAGCACATTAAGTTATTTAGTGATACGCCAGCCATTTCGCTATTAACTATAAGACCATTTTGAAATATCAATCCGTGGTTTTGATTCCATAGGCATGTCTAATTATTGTTTGCTTTGTACGTCATTGGTTATCTACATCGTGTTACAAAGTAAAAATTGAATCGTAATTGATTATTAATGGGTTAATTAGAAAGCTGGTACTTTTCTCATTTCTATTATATACACAAAACACTTTACTAGCAACCACTGCTTTGTGAATGTATAGACCTTATAATTTTTTAGAGAAAGCCTCTTTCGATGATTAGATTGAAAATTTTGTATGTACCACCGGGAGGGAAATCGCCTTACTTACGATTAGAAGATTAAACTATATTACAAGATTATACACCCAGGACGTGAAGTTTTGTCTTTCGGCGCAGGCGCTACTTGAATCACCAGCGACGCGCGCGAGGGCAGCAATGGTTTTACGTTTTACTTCATAGTAAATCCTGTATGTAGAGACAGCGAGGGATATAAGTTCGCCTAAGACAAAGACACGACAAAGACATGGTAAACGAAAAAAGGGCTATTCTGAAAACAATAGAAAATCGTCGAGGGAATATGATAGGACACTTGATACGACATGACAGATTTCTAGAGAATATCATAGAAGGAAAAATAGAAGGGAGGAGAGGAAGAGGACGGCCTAGGATATGCTATTTCGACCAAGTGAAGGAGAAAATTAATTCATGTCGTATCAAGAAGTCAAGATAAAAGCAGGCAGGAGAAAAGAATGGAGATTACTCCACCGACAAGAGCGCGGCTCTTAAATTGAAGAAGAAGAAGACAAAGACACGTTTTTACTCGGAGTCTCTGCTTTTTTCCATACTTTCTGACAGGCAATAAAATTATGTTAACTGGTAAGTTTGATGTATGCACCAACGACCTCAATGCTACAACATGTCTTAAAATAAGTCATTTTTTGGCTTAATAAACTGCTTATGTACTACCATAAAATTACCTCGTTCTGCAAACAAATAAAAAAAATATTAAAATTACAAATTTCTATTAATAAATTTACGTAAATAATACTTTAATTTTTGTTATAAGTTATAAGTAATCACCTCGAATCTAACATTCTTGATTTGTCTCTACACAATAATTCAAGCATGTTTTGATTTATTACTGCTATGTATAAAAGTGTATGGTTAATATCAAAAGAATGCGGTGAAAATAGTGATGTCAATTCTATCGATAGTTGACGATACTCGAAAGACTTTCTAAAGTAATATTTTGTTCTTAGATCTTCTTGTCATGATTATTTTAGTCTAGTTAGTATGCCTGACCCCTATATTTCTTTCGCACAGGAGGACGGTCATACCTAAAAATAAAATAATAATCGTTTTTAAATTAAAAGAAGACAACTAAAATGATGACAATGACAAAGCTTCCCGCAAAGTAAATGGAGAGGTTAGGTGGCAAATTCCCTAAGCGTTAGTCCACGTATAAAAAAAAAGAGTCATTTCAACGTTAGTCCACCGCCGTATTCGTATGCGGGACGTGACATGAATGCGTTGGTGAAGACGTGTACTAAACTAACGGCGTAATAGATAGCTTCAAAATGAATCACATTAACACATTGATTTCAATACTGTTTTGCATGCTGAAGAAGTGATTATCGGAAGAAAGATCTTATCATGCGTATTCTTTACTTTCCCCAAACTTAGGATAACCCAAGACTTCTTATCGATACACCATCGATTTATCGATAAATCTTCTCGTACAACACCAGTTCGGTGTGTGGTCTAACTCCATTCATACAATTAGAGGTAGGTACAACCGCCCGCCCTAACGTGTGGGAAATGTCTTAATGAATCTTTTTATGATTGCTATTCAGACTCAGATAGCTATCGGAGGCTTTACGGATTATAGTGATAGGTAAGCTATCAATGAAAGGAATGCTTAGCTTTAGCTAGGACTAGAAATATATATCTCTCGTTTCCGGCGTACGACGAATTCGGATTGATAATAATTGAGTTGCATATGCCCATGTTTTTGTTGAGGCAAATAAAGTACTTTCAGCGTGTGACGGGCGTCATTGCTTCTCTGACCACACATATAACGGATTCAGTTCCTGCTAGGTAACATGAAGAAGTAGTACCTGCTATAATGAGCTCTTCCAAATTTTCTAATAACTAGTGACGCGAATTGAGATTAAGATTCTACAATGTTCTGAATTTTCCTTCCTTTTATTTACATAGCTAAAAAAGACGTATTATAAAACTGGTCTAATTTTAATCAACTCTACTTAAAGCTTTTCTATCCAGATTCCTGAATGCACACCCAAAAGAGGCGGAAAACATTTCAACATGCAGCCTCTAATGAATTATGATTATGAACCGTTGTGCAGGCGACCGATTTCCCCCAATTTACCTCCTATTTTCACCCTTATCCCTACAGAATAAGAGATTTTCATTCTGAGAGATAAATGCATGTTTGTAACCATAGCCCTAATGTTAGAGGCATCACGATTTCGTAGGAGCAGCACGCTGGTCTGATGGGGAAATGGATTTAGATTGTGTGCAGTTGGGTCATACATAATGCGAGGCGTTATTTGTCCTATGTAGTAAACAGAACTATGTTTCATTTGATCGGAATCGGAAAGGTGCTTGGAGAATAAAGGAACCTTATGAACTCAAGCCAAACTTATGCAAACTTCGTTGAGTTAATAAAAACTAAAACTAAAAACACAGTGTATTTTTTTAAAAGATATGATAAGAAAAACTAAGTATTACACTTATTTGTAAAGAGTTCATTCCATCTCTCTCTATCGTCAACATTGCATGACGATAATTCTAGACGAGGTCACAGATAATATAATACACGAGGTCTACTTTTTATAGTTTTTATCGGTTTAGGTACTATTATGTAGTAGAAAACTAAGAAATTGATGATTACACGTAGTATCATAATCCTTTGAGATAGAATGCTTTAGGTATGATATCTTCTTCATCTGATTAAAATTGAATGTAAGTAATAATTGGCAAATATAACACTAATTCCTGGTACATAAATTAAAATTAAGCCCACCAAACCACCGGTTATACTAAACATTTCCCAATTTTTTACTTCCCTCCTCTCAATAATCTTCTTATTAATAAAACACAAGAGCCCGCCCGATTAAGCCAATAAAGTTAAAAAGCGATTTTAACATAATAAAATTAGTACAAATCCACTATAACGCGATGATAACTCCTCAGTCGGCAATAGCGAGCCATTACAACCACCTTTCTGGCTCTATAGGGAGCCATAAATGAATAAAAACAATTACCACAGCACCAAACTGCGTTTGCAATCAAGCAAGACCAAAGAACGGAAAGAGGGTCTTGTGATGAGAGCGATAAGGCCGATATTAGAGTGTGGGTGCGGAGCGAAAAAATCTCGGTTGCATCAAAGATGGTCTGTGTATTTTAGGTGGGTAGAGATACGGCGGGAGCGAGAGCGATTTTGTCATCTGATGAGTTGGCAAGACCACACTGTGTTTTGGTGTGGTAATCGTAGTAGGTACTTCTTAGATAAAACTTGTCTAAAATGGGTTTGATGCTTTAAATACTAGAAGTGTATAACAAATTGTTGATATACTTGAATATACCTAAGTATTATTTTTGATGGTAACAGTGATGTTGAACTTAAATATTGTGCATCAAATAAATATGACGGTGCTTGCTACACAAACCACAGCCATACCTATTAATTTATACTCTCTTCTCAGTTTTCTCAAAAAACTACTCACGTCTAATCACTATTTCTCTCCGTTACCCGATTCTATACACGCTCCGCTACCAATCTCACTATGCTCTCCTATATCTAATTAAATTAAATTAAATTAAATTCATTTATTTCAGATAAACATTATCCATAATTTACATAAACGTCAATCATTATCAAATTAAAATAAATTTAAAGAAAATAAAAGAAAATAAATAACAATTAAATAATGATAAAAATAAAATAAAATAAATTAAAAAAAATACACGTTCTAACCTAATAAAAGGCGATGAATTGGCATGCAGCTTCATCCACCTTTGTATCATCGGGGAATCCCACCGCTCGGCCGACGCATTCAGGACACTGTTGGTACTGCTCCGAAAGCGTTTAAGCAGCGAGGCACTCCTCTTTCGGATGATGGCGTAGAAGTCATCTATTTGTGCCTATGCGAACATTGTTGAAGCACTGCAAAACCGTGGCAGCCCCATCAGCGCCCTGAATGCATTGTTGTACTGGACGCGCAGGGCACTACACTTCTCACCTCGATATTCGTGACCATCTTTACTACAGTACAGTCTACTCAGACCCGTCCGTCGTAACTGGATGCTTCTTGCCCGGCTTCTGCCTGTCACTCGCTTGCGCTTGTCGCTCCGCTTCCCGCTACGCTCATCACAATACCTCATCCTCGCGGCGAGATCAAAGTAGGCGGCGCGTTTGAGCGCGCATTGCGCCACAATTAGGCGTAATGAGCGCAGCGACACAGCCACTACTAATCGCTGCCCGCTTAGGCTGAGAACGTTTCCGCCCTTGGTAGCCCTTGGAATGTAAGACTACAGACTATTTATACAGGACTACATTACAATGATGTACTGTCAGAGTGTATTCTGCGTGAGATGAGCTTTCAGGGCCCCAATTCTCACGTTTATATTTTTTCCGTATTTTTTAATCGTCATCGTAAATCGTTCTACTGAAAAAAACAAGTGACCAAAATAAAATTCGATTGGTGAACTTTTTATGAATGCGGACTGCATGAGAATCGGGGCCCAGGACGGTAGATATTATTACTAATTTACTATTATATAGTTGTTTTCAACTCATTCATTAACATTACATGAAAATAGTTACTCATTCAGCACTGAAGATCTAGATGGATATGTTGTTACAGTGCGAAATATCTAAACTTTAATTAAATTCTCTAAAATATATGCATTTGGAATCTGTTGGTTTGGTAAATAGGGACAATTTTTTTTGTGACCTTACTCAATTCTTAACTCTTAATTCTTAATGTCAGTCGTTTAGCTCTTTCTTTCGCAAAATTTGCGATTTTCTTTTATGTCAAACTAACAACTTTTTAGAAGCAAAAGCATCAATGGTTACCAAAGATACTTACTTTTCACAATAGAAAAAAATTGGTGGTAGATTTCGAATAGACGACGAATCTATTGTGTTCCCTCGTAATGTGACATCCATTGATGTCAGATGATATCTTTGTACAAGATCTTATCCACCCGATTTTAATTCTTATGCAATAGTATTAAAGCCCACTGATTTTTCAGAATAGTAATGATTAAGGCATCCCAAAATGGGTTTCAAAAAGAGGCCAAATACGGAGGCGCTAAAAGGTGGTCCCATCAATAACTTGTTTATTCAAATCTGTTGACTTATGGATAAATATATTTGGGGGACTTTTTAGAAACATACTTTTAAGTTTTCTTGTGAAAATTAGCATGTGGATCTTTGATAAGATTGTCCTTGTTTAGGAATTTTAGATGTCATTATAAATATTGAGAAGAACAGACCTTTTTACTTAAGTTAAGTTTGTTTAGGTCCGAATTTTTAATAGCAATGATAACACATTACGAAAATTTGTCATCAAAGTTTGCTTTTTAGAAACAAAGACAGAATCATTTTTTCCTTTGAGTATGTTATCCAAATACTTTTGAATTTCCAAGCGGTATCACTTGGTAGTACTTGGTAATGCAAAAGTACCTAAGACATTAAATCAATAGGTAATTAAAAATATTAGGAAAAGCGATGTATAGTATAGTATGGCAGGTAAGACATAATTTGTCTGCCTGGTTAATAAATGCTAAGAAGTACCTACCCTTTTGTGCTACTTAAGAGTAGTATCAATTTGTACTGTATCTACCATTATACTTACTAATTGGTAGAATCCACTGAATAGCTAAATGGTAGAATCTATCACTATTGTATGCTCTTAGCCAGCATCTTCACAATCTAAAAAAAACTCAACATCGACACCTTACACGATCAATCTAAACGCAGTCATCACTCACCAATCTTGTGGTCTTTACGACATCGGATGACATCGGGTGACATCGGACGACATCGTAGGACAACATGCGATGACGCGCGACAAACTGACAATGTGGGCGCGGACGGCTAATCACTGCCATTGTTGGTGCAGATGTTGATATGGTAGGGTGGCAGTGGCTTGGTGTATTGTGGGATGTTTGATTTTATAAATTATTTGAGTTATAGCTTCAAATTCAAATTCAAAATCTTTATGTCAATTTAGGTCATGAAATTAATTACACTTATTAACGTCAAATATACAGTGAAAAAATATAAAAATAAGTGTGTCCTGGAAGGGCTGAATCATTGTCTCCTTATCTTTTGGGCCCTACCAGCGCTTCGAGGACAGAACACTGACAATAAGGCAAGTGCTGAAAAGAAACGCCGGAACAAACTCAATCACCACCACTATATTGGTAATATTTATCAAGTATCTGCGTCACGGCAATATTAGATAACATTACCGTGTCTGCTTCCCTGAAATTTATCCTGATTTTCTCCAACCGACTATCAGTCACCCTACATCGACAATATAGACCCATTTAATTATGTGTGACCGAAGTACTCGAGTTGTTTAGCGACTATTCACCCTTGATGGATGTCGCGTAATGCCCTTCACTCACCCTGTATACTAATAGTCTGTTGCGGTAACTCAATAGAAAAGTCACACCGATTTGGAGGACATTCAATGGAGAGTATGTTGGTCTATTTGTAATCGCTTAGTGAGATGTTTGTGAGTGATGCATTATTGACTGATATTGAATTGATAACGAATAAGAATTGTTGTCTTGGAGAGAGGCTTTTTCATCATCATTTCTTTTTACATTTTCAATGTCAAATGCTCTAACAATGTGTTCATTTTAAACATGTCAGTTTGTCAATTAGTCCTGAAATAAGAGGTTAAAATAAACATATTTTACAATGCAAACTTTGTCCTGACTTAATTTAAATAATTCCGCCTCCTAGTACTAATCAAATTTATAAGACTTCAACCTAGCACTTTTTACCACATGATGTCTTCTTAGTCAATACTATTTTCTATTGAAAAGTAAGGTAACAAATTATAATAAATGCAGTTGAATCGAGTCAGAGGTAGGAGCGCATCATGGTGTAATCGCTCTAGTGCCTCTAGTAGACATCCTGTATATTGTGGTGAACCCAGTCACATAGAGCCACACACACATAAGACATTCAGTGACGGGCTGAATGTTGGTATTACTGACTGAAGTAAGGGCGGACACTCACGATCAAACTTCAATTCAACTTACTTTAAAATTTGTAAAGTAAAGTTAGCCTGTAAGCATCCCACTGCTGTGCAAAGGCCTTACCTCAAATGTGAGGTAGTAGTTGTACTGTAGTAGTACTTTAACATTAGAAAGAAAGAAAAAGAGTTTATTAATTAAGGACATCACAAACACACAAATATTTCAACACAAGCTTACATAATAATAACACAATAGTCACATGACTTAACGCAAAAAACTAAAATAACAACCAAATAGAAAAAAAAACAATGAAGAAAATAGTGCTACGGTGTCACTCAGCATAAGCCAGGTCCGGAGGTCCAGGAGGCCGGCGACCTGGGCTGGCACCATGGCACCATTATTTTTTGTTGTATTGAGTCGAGTTAGATCAGAGGTGAGGGTGCTGTTATATTTTCTGAGGCATTAGTAATTATTTGCAGTTTCCTGAAAGGGAAGCTCAACAAATATTATTACGTTCTTAAATACACAAGTACCTAGTTACATTCGCAGTACGCGTTCCTAGTTACATTCATGATGAATGACTTTGTCAACTCTGAAAAAGAAACTTATGAAGGCTCTTAATCAGTAACATCCTTTGACTTGAATTATAATTATTATAAAAAGTAAATATCCCACTTAGCATATAAACATCTCACACTGCGCGGGGCATTTTTTTTTGCAACTCAGCACCTACTGTATTTTATGCTTACCGAAAACTATAAATGTAAATATAACTAAATATGCGCCAGACAACACACCAATTGTCTGGTATCGTGGTAAGAAATTGTCTTCCTTGTGTTACGAAGTACCAGACAACGATTATGACGGTGGCGTCTCCCACAAATACTTAAATACATATAACATCCATGACTTAGGTACAAATGTTCGTGCTCATCACACAAACATTTGCCCCTTGCGGAATTCGTACCCGCGACGGCCGGCGTAATAGTCAGGAGCGCTAACCAATACACCAAAGGCGTCGCCAAAAAAGGTACCTTGATCTTCATTAGATAGGTCAAGAAACGTCGTCTCCGCTTACCCTTATAGTGGTTGTTTCAGCCCTAGATACTAAAGACCGTTGCGAACTAACCCCTAGTACCAACGACATAAGGCGTCCATAAAACTACATTTGCTTACAAATCTAAGCCCGTTATTACAGTGGAAATCAATTCCAGGAGCTGAAGGTAATGGAATGGAATTGCAAATTTGATTCGAATCGGCTACCGAGGAAACTTATTTCTAAACAATATTAGAATGAGTAATTGTATTGAACTATCGACATTTGCATATCTCAAGATTATGTTAGAAACCTATTTGTTTTGTATCCACTTATGAGTACTTAGTTGGTTAGTAGTTACCTATTTGGTAAATTGATTTTAAAATTATAGGTACTTACTTGGACATTACGCCACGGTGGAGGATCTTGGTTGATATGTTGTAAGGTTCAAAGTGTTGATTAGGTAGGCACCTATACCTACTTAAATGTAATAATTTAATTGCGTAGGGGCTGCCAACCTTACAATTCAGAAAACAGGTTTAGTTTTGAAATTATTTCTATAATTTTTTCCTCCAGACTTTACTGCGTTGGCAAAGCAATTCAAAAATTTCGTCTAGAACGTAATAGGTCGTATTTTTACACTGTCATTAAGGTACATCAAACTGGAATTGTCAAGAAATTGCAAATCAAGCTTTAACTGATCTTTATTTATAAAATTATGCAGATATTCAAACACGTTTGCACCCGATGTCAGTATAGATGAAGTTTAAGGTGGTACTTACATTACTACACTCTTTCCAAAAAGAGGCTTGACCTATGGCTTAGGCTTCTTGCTTCTTTATCTGTTAAACCTCCAGAATTTTCCCCCTTCGTGACACAATCCACCTATCCTAATAGACCACACGAAGCGTAATGTGTCCCACAAATAGAGATGTGTCATAATAATAGCTCCCCAAATTATGGACAAGGTGCCCCCGATCGACGCCCATGGTAGTTTTGTATTCCGCTCTTTCAGTTTTTATTTAAGAACATGTGAGACGTTGTGAGTTTCGACTATCTCATCTATAGATCTAATGCTATCACTTACCAAGAACAAAACTAAGCTTTCGGAAATACGACAAAAAGTAAGTAGAATTTTTATGAGTGCTCATACCCTCTACTTCACCAAATAAGGGGGACATACCTGGGTATTTTGATAATATGAGTTGCGCTAGCGGCGTATTGTGTGTGACGCTCTTAAAACTCAGTTCATTATAAGTAAGACGGAGCAAAGTAAATAAATTCATTAGTTTTTATGAATTTATTATATTATGTCCTATCTTTAAAATTTTCCACGTTCAATTCTTATGGAAACGAACTGGCTGCAAGCACACAAAAAAAACCTCTATTTATTTTTTACCGATCGATTACAAACCGCAGAAGCACAAATACCTATGTTTACTCAGAGACGTGTTATAATAGCCAGTTATTAGATCCTGTGTGGTCGGTTAAGGGAAGGGAAATGGTATCATTGCTCACTTCCGGCCCATGTGTCTCTATAATATTGGAAGAAAAATAAAATCATCATGCGTTATTGGTTTTCAACTTCCACTTTTGTCAACTTCCTATTCGATTCCTGTTTTAAACACGTTATTGCTTTCGCAGGATCACACTGGATCCAGGTCCTCAATTCTCACATCAATCGTGCTTTCTCCCTGTGATAATTCGATTAAAAGTTTTACGGTTAAACCAAAAACTCAAGTATTATATCCACACGTAAATAAAGCTAAGGCACGAAAGAAATCGTGACCATGCTAAGAAGGAAAAACGTTTTTTTTAAATATTCGATTGGTGAAATTTTTTCGTATACGAACTGCACCCTGGTTGCTCGTTACGAGGCCAAGATGCCAATATGTTCAGCGGTGGACGTCTTACATCTGACTGATTATGATGATGTATGATAATATTATTACAAGTTACAAAAGCTCTAACAACAGATACTCGTAGGTCTTATTAAAAATAACGCATGAATATTTTCACATTTATTAATACTTAAGTGTTTTCCAAGCCATCCGCAGTTATTGGTGCTCATAGCGTAAGTTTGACCAAATACCACGTTATTTTAGGCAGGTAACTTGTTGTAAAATGGTGGGAAAGGTTCCAAAGGAATATTCTTTAATATTATATTACCCTAATTAAGCTTCTCTTAATTAATTTACTTGCAGTTTACGCTCAGCCTACCGTGTGATAATAAACTTGAGGTTGCTTTCAATGTTTGTTTTTCTCTTTACATTCAGTGCGTTGCTGGTTTAAAATGAACTCTAATTAAGAAAAGTTACATAGTTATAATGAGATTAAGAATTCATAATGTTAATGGTCAGTAAAAAAGAATATAGCTCTGAGAAACACGAATGACTTCTTAAAACTTTAACTGAAATTAGACAAACATTAAGGTACGAAATTAAACCGTTTTCTTCTCTTTTGAATAACTGAATTTATCAACTTACTACTCATCATCACACAGTATAGCTACTACCTATTTTATAGCAACGAGACGTTATAATTATCTCCATTTAGAAAGAAAGAAGGAAAGAAAGAAAATACATCGACCGAGAGAAAATACATGCAGAACTATTAATTCGAGTCGAAAATCGGAACGCATACCACGACGCTGATTTTCAGCGGGTGTCTTTGTGGGTTAAGCTGTTTGTTATTTAGGTTAAGTATTTTACACCATGTAGCCAAGCTGACTTGTTAAACCAACAAACCTTTAAGCACATTGATGGAAACAAGTTCAAAAGTCACAGACTTACAGTAAAAATCCTTAGCTTAACCAACTAAAAAAATGCCCTCCCATTGCGCACTCTGCAATTAATCCTGCCTCACGTGCTTAATGCTCATCTCTGACGCAGTTACGTGGCGGCCACCCGCGCGCTGCTTATTACGATTTATGTGTTGAAACTAGAGATGCGCCGAGTAGCACTTTTGCCGAGTACCGAGTACCGAGTATTACTCGGTAATTTTTTTTTCCAACCGAGTACTCGGCCGAGTAACTCGGTTCAATCAAACTCCTGTTTCGGGTGTGTAAACAAGTACAAACCAGGTTCGCGCAGAATAAGCTTTCATCAAGACACTAGAGCGCATTGATCCTAAAAGCCCCATTACTTTTTTTTGTATTACAAAATCCACAGCATGATGATAACATAAAATATAGACATGTAAGACTTACAGCCAATGACGAATTTACATTTTATTTACTAAATTTAAACAAGGTCGCCTTTCAAAGATAATTTGATAGCAAAAGACAAGTGTCCGTTCGAGTGGTTGGCAGGGCCCCTAACAAGGTATTTAGAACTTGCACGCTTAACAAGAGTACCTGCAAGCACCATTCACAGCTGATTATTTTAGGAGGCTGGTAAAGTCTACGAAGAAAAATGGAATTGTCTGTTACTAGAACGTGCAGAGAGCTTTGCATCACCACAACACAATCTAACTTTATAAAATTTCACATATATTTTTTTTTATTAACGTTTTCCTCAGTTTGTCTCTACTTATTCATTATCATAATTGAGGTTGTGATAGATTTCTCCAGTTGTTTATATAATTTCTACCTAAATATATTGCTTTACTTAAACCGAGTATACTCGGCATTGAAACCGAGTTACTCGGCCGAGTACGAGTATCAAAAAACCTGCCGAGTACGCCGAGTACCGAGTATTAACCGAGTACTCGGCCCATCTCTAGTTGAAACCAAATTGAGATGTGTTATAATGACCGCTCCCGAAATTACGTCTATGAGTGCGGGTGCTCGCGTTGTGGTCAGTGCATTTGAGCTAATTTGGTGCGTATTTGTGGAGGGATTTTGTTTTGTTGATAGTCCATAACGTTTTCTGTCATTCGTAACAATTATTGGTAACAAAACAAGCCATTATTCATATACTACTACCACAGACTACTACTAATGCCGTAGTGTGTTACGTACATTTAGGCATAAAACAAAGGTTGCGTAAGTTGTGTATTTGCAACAAAACAATGTCAACATACAAACAAACAAATTCATAAACCTAAAATTGGAAGAACAAAATGAGACAAAAATATTACATGCATAGTTGCTTAAATGATAATGATAAATTCATAAGCATACCATACCATTTTTCGCTAGTAAAATTCTACTAACTAAAAGCTCGCGCGTAGGTAGTTACCTTGTATTGAGAGAAGTTTTAAACGTCTTTTATTTCATTCTAATACCTACCACATTGTAGACATACTTAGTGAATGTTGGAAATGTTTTTCTTCGCCCTATAATAAAAGTTTTTTTTTGTAAGTTGGACTAAAAATCACATAAGCTTGAGTAGTTGCGGCACATTCTTGATGTAGATTCTCACTTCTTTATCTATCAAAAGTTGAAAACAGATTTCAAATCCCTCTCTTTTTCTTTCCCTCACGTTATTTAGTATTGTTATCCTTGTTTTTAAATCTGTAAATAAATATAAATGGTCCAATACCATCACCTTTACAAGAGTACCGCCCCGGGTGCTAGACTAGACCCCTAATGATAGCCCACCAGCTCACTTCCGCCTCCAATTTCTCACTTTAAAATTAAGGGTAACAGCTGTTTTGGGGATGACATTTAATGGGGCGAAGGATTTTTTGTCATTTGCTTTGATAACAAAAATAAATCGTAATATTGCGGGCGTAATGCGATTCTGCCTTGATCCGTTCGAGATTGACTTTGCAATGCAACTTAAAAAAAATTAAAGTATTTTTTTTAATCACTCTTGTAGTACTGTCCCTGTGCTGTAGAGTTGATCATTACGAAATCGCAATACGAATTTGTTAATACGTTCAAAAGCAGAGCTGCTACAAAACATCATCGAAATTACGCCGCCTGATTTCTGAAAGTAATTTACTCACATTAGATTAGTAAGTACCTACTTAGATACTTCATAGTATGAGTGCTTGTAAAAAAACAATCTTCCCAAAAGTTCACATGTGTTTTCTAGAATATGAATTTGACTAGATTTAGAGATTGTTATGTTTGGTCATAAAAAAGCTTGCAAAGTATATTATCGTACGAAGTAAAGCATGTGTTAGTTGGTCCTACACTACACAGATTAAAAGCAAATGAAATAATGTTTAACCTTATTGATACACTACCATAATGCAGGAAAGAACGGCTTCATTCCTTTTCCGTTAATTTCAACAGGATATAAGTAGAGATTCGTTTTACGCCTTTGCATGTAGGAAGTAGTAGGTTCTATATTTGAAACCTAAATAATATGCATATATTTTATTTTATTTTATTTTATTTGTATTACAAAATCCACAGCTCTTAAAGATGATAACATAATATACAGACAAATCGGACTTACAGCCAATGACGGATTTACATTTTATGTACTATATTTAAGTAACGGTCATCAGATATTACGTGTATTTATATCTCTAACTGTGTGTGTGTGTGTGTGTTTGTGCATATTATATGCATTATTGCATATTATTGACTTCCTTTTATATATTGCGTACCATTATATTCTTTGAAATTGCTTAGATATTTATAACAAGTGCTGTTGTAAACGTTTCCTTCCTATCCTCACTGCAATGACACTTTAAATGTTACCGTTTTTCAATATTTGCGATGGGCTATTTAGTGTTAAGTACAAACAAGTAACAGGAATCTTTTCTTGTGTTCTCGAAATAGTAAATAATATTTGACTTTTTTAATGAAAAAACATAAGGCAGAATAGACAATGAAATCAGTTAAGCTCTATTAGAAGAGTAGGTAATGTATTTTCAGGACTGAATTACAAAAGAACCTAAAAACATTGTATAAATTATGTAAAGTAGAATAAAAGCCTCGCATATGCCACAATCATTTACCCAATCTAAATAGTAACATTACATCCACGTCATTATTTAATAATCGGCAGAATTATCAAAATGACTGTCAATAATACTCGTACTAATACCGTGGAACGGAACGCACCGGAAATCAACGTGATTGGCCAATAATGGCGGGAAAGCGGACAATATGGCGCTGGTTCCGACATCCCTGGGAAATGACATCGGTGTAATGACATAGCTCGATAGATTAGAAGACGGACGTTTGCGTTACTTGTGTGAAAAAATGATTCTGGTTGGGTAGCGAATGCCGAATGAGTAAATAGGAAGGTAAAAAAAAGTATATCTAAAGGCTCAATATTTTGTAGTAGGAATCGTGAACCGAGCCTAATAAAAGTACACTGAGGCTGAAATAATATCTTCTTTTTTTAACACTTGAAATGAAGAATAAAAGAAAAGCGAGCTTTCTAAAGTGAGCTTTTGTCGTCTAAAATTGTCAAGAATAGAGGATTGGGTTCTTATTTTTTTAGGTCGTATCGTACTCTACCTAGCTAGTATACCTTGTTCAGGAGTACCCAGATTACTTTGGAAAGCCTGCCAAAAGATATCACAACTTGTGCTGCAAATGCAAATCCTCACGCATGGCCATTGAACTACTATTACTACGTATGGAAATGACATCCCGAAGGAACCTCGTGCGCGATGAGTTGATGGTCACAGACCATCAACGCATGCGCGGTATCACAGTCACTCACTCCCGCTCGTAGCGATAACCAATGTGACATTTGGTCAATTAATTTGTCAAAGTGCCGTCTTGCGTTTTTAAAACATGCAAAAATAAAACCAACAAGAATCAAAACGATACCGGCGTTACTTACCACAAAATGTTATATATGTTTTGTATGAAATTGCCGCCATTTTATTCGAAAATCAAAGATTATAAAAAGTGACACGCACAGAATGGAAAAGTAGGTAGGTAATAAATAGAGGAAATATAAGAAATATCACAACATCGCATTGTCTAAATGCGATGTTGTGATATTTCTTTTAAGGTGTTTTGCATTGGTAGTTGTATTTTTCTAGAATTATCTCGTATGAAAAATTAAAATGATAAAAATCATGATAAAAAAAATGGTAAATATCTTTTGAGTTTTTGACCTACAGATTTTTATTTACTAAACTTTTATTTATTTAGCTCTTTAAAATAACTATTGATCAAAGTAAGTAACGATTAAAACGTTTTGATAAAATAATATTCATTCAATACAATTAAGTTAAGTAGGCACAAAGTCTGTGTCACTTCTGCGGTTTCATATTCAAAATTCAAAATTTATGGAATACGTCAGTCTGTTGACAGTTCACGTCCAAAAAATGCGCACATTTTTTGCTTGGCATAGCGTCTCTATACGTAGTAGTAGTAACAGCTCACTGCGCATGGCCTACATGAAAAACTAAAGTAAACACATATTGTTTTTCTGTATTCAAAATTGGAACTCCGCCCCCTCCATTAAAGTACCAGCCAGTGCTCCCATAAAAACAATACTATCAAATTAGATTAGCTTCTACCCTCGCGCGCGAACCGTGACAGCGGTGACGTCACGTGACGTCATCACGCAAAATGGCGCCCGAATACGACCGTTAAGTATTGTATGGTTTGTGAATGGCGTTTGTTTTGTTTAGGCTTTTTAAGGGAGGGTTTATTTTGGTATTTGTCGTTTAAATAAGGCTTAAAACAAAATAATAACGGGTAGGCAATACCTAAAGGTATTAAAAGCTGCTACTGGCTAGTTATGAACTCCAAGTACAAATATGTGGTAGCTAAAGATTTATTAGACCTACTAAGTAAATATTGGGTAGGCCTGTTTATTATAAAACTAGGTAAGACCTACCAAAACCATCTAAACGCATGTGACACAAAAATTTAGGCCCTGGGATTACTCATTTAAAGTTATCAATTTGGATTTGGACACAAAATAAATTGGCTTAATAGAGTAGAGGGTTGTATAATTCTTTTTTGCTAACTCACATCAGCTGATAATGTGTGATTGTTCGTATGTAGAGAGAGGCTGATGTGTATTTAGACTATTTAGGTTATGTTTAGATTATTCTTACAGAAGTCGAACTGAACACTTTTATTTTGTTTTTGGCATTTTTATAAATTATTGTGAACATGTTGAAGAGAATTTTAAGGTTCATGATTTTTGACTTCGTAACTTTGTTTGGACTAGTTTGGAGGTCAACATGAGCCGGGATTGATTGAAGGTCCAACTTTTCAGTTTTTCTCTAAGTACTTAAGTATCTCCTCCTACCTACAATCTGAGTAGTAGGTACCTACAAACTACATGCCTTTAATTTATTTAAAATCAAGTGTGTAATTAATTAAGTATGAATGTAATTTTTATATTAGGTATAAAGGTAGAGCACTCTCTGTGCTCAGTAGTTATTGCCCTAACTACTTATATTTGTTTGGTCTGTTTTTATTGATAACGAACATTAATTAATAACAATAAAATATTAATTATGTTTGTAAAATTGCCCGCTGTGTTTTAACTAAGGAAGGTAGGTAGGTAAGTATGAGTACTCACAAATTCTTTTGCTATTTATTTATTAATATACTTACTTTCTAAACTCAATCAAAGGTCTTTTATATATTAGGCACTGAACCATCTACTGTTTGAGAAGTTAATCAATATTGATAGATATAGGTAGAGACATACAGGCACGAAAATAATCAGTTGCGCTATAAAACACGTCTCGTCTCGCAGTCGCCATACTAAAACACTAATAGCTACATTGTGTAGGTGTCTAATTGCAGTATCAGTGTGTACTTAATTACACGCCAAAGAATATTAATTGCTAACAAGAGACCGTCGTGGAAAAACATCTGCCAATTAAAGCCCAGCTGAACATTATCGTCTAATTATAATATAATCGACCGATACCCCGTTTCGACAATTAACCGATGAACTATAAAATGAAGGAAAGTGGCAATTTCTTCGGTGACAAACGTCGGTCTTATCGCCGCTAAATAATGAAGCGAGTAGTTAGAGCCGCGTCTTCATCCCGGTAATTAACTACCCGCGCGCCCGCTCCCCCCGCGGCGGCTAAATTAATCACACCACGAATCTCGCCCCCCAATCCAGGGCCGGATTAAAAAGTTTTATTGGAGCTTCGAGTGTGACAGCCCGCGTCGCCTCGACCGCCGTCGCCGACCAATCACAGCGCGCGAGCAATAAAATGAAACGTTCTCATTGGTCGCGGCTTCACAGGCCCCGCCTACACGAACCGCCCGCGCCAGGGCTGTCATCCGCCACGTCAGTTGACCGAGGCGCGTCGACTCGTCAGCCGTATCCTGTGTTACCGCGCGACTAAAACGTTCCGTATTCTGTGACTGTTGTGTGATGGATCTGTGAAAGCTATGGAGGAGGAGTCGATGTCTGGCCACAGCTGTTCCGAGGACGATATCAGTGTGGGGCGTCCGTCGCCGGCGCCGTCGAGGTCTCCTTCTCCGCACGATTATTTCAGGCCGTTGAAGCGATTGAAGATGGCTTCCGAGCCGGCGGAGGAGCGTAGAGGCGAGGGTGTGAAGAGTTTTTCGATTTTGGACATTCTGTCGCACAGTCCGCGGACGCCGCCGCGCATAGTGCGTCCGTGGGACGCGTCGGGGTTGGAGCGGCTGCAGCGGTTGCAGCGGCTGGCGGGGGCCGCGCTGCTGGACGGGGAGCGATGGCGGCTGGCGGCGCTGGGGCTGCTGAGGCCGCGAGAGATGTCGTCGATGACGTCGGAGTGCTGCGACTCGGCGTCGGAGCGGTCGTCGTCGGCGTCGGAGTGCTGCTCGGAGCCGCGCCGCGCGCCGCAGGGCTCCAACGCGCCGCACACGCCGCTCGACGCGCTGTTCCACATGACCAGCAAAACCTTCGAGGCGAATAACGCTGACAATGGAGGTAAGTGGTTTTAGAACTTTATCAACAAGAGGAACGGCTCTGTTATCGAGCCTAGTCAGGTCTCCTCGTTTCGGAGGCAGATTGACTTATTTCATTGAAATGTAAAGATGGAGTGGAGTGAGGCCCGTTTTAGTGAAGTTTTAATCATTTTAATTTAACCCCTTGTCTGCACGAAGATGTTTGTGACGGTTAATTTAGTATTGTTAATCAAATGACATTGTTTTTATCATCTTATGAGGTGTTTAATAGGTAACGACGAGTTTACGCGTAGTTTGATTAGCAAACTAATAATAGGTAACCATTTATAATATTAGGTAGGTACCTTGCCTAACTATAAATCTATATAAATTCTACTAATATCAAAGTAAACACTTTGACATAGGTAAGCATGATCTACCGGTTAATTGGATTCTTATTAGGTACCTAGGTAACATACCTACCTACTCAATTAAAATTTTAACGTTAAGTAGGCCTACCGTGTTGAACACAAAAAAATGCACTAATTTCTATAATTAGTTTAATTGCTCTAATTAGACAAGGATTATAAAAAAAAAAACACATGATACTTCTATTTTACAATTACAACCCTGATGATAAGATTTAATAAAAAAAGCTAAGCCTAAATTGTGCGCTCACTAAATTAGGGTGCATGCTTAACTTTTTTTAATAAGTAAAACTACAGATCTCTATTCAAGATTGCGAATTAAATCCGTAATAACCTTTTTATTAAGGTTAAGAGCCAACTTTTCATGTTCCTTTAAGTACCTAATACCATAGTAGAATCAAATGTAAATGTAGGTAATACTCACTAATTGACTGAACAACAAAAGGAAGTCGGTATTGGTAATAATATCCTCAGCCTACCTGTTTAGATCATAAAACATAATACTATTTTTATCGATACAGACAAACCCACCACGCATTGTCCGAAGGTTGAACTCCAAATCTCAAACCATCCAAGTCCATGCATCATGGTTCAGCTAAGATTGCTTGGCATCAAATATAATTATTAATCAGCCTAGAGCTCATACCTAAATTTCCGCTATAAGATTGATTCAGGCATAAATAGACATGTTAATATGTCTGTCTGTAAGTATCATTAGGCGAATTAATTGCACTAATTAGCCGGTATTCGGCCTCTAATAGCCCGTGTCTGATTAATTAATGGTGACATGCGCACAGACATGCGGTATTGATTAGATGTATCTATAGATTTGAAGGTAGTGTTCTTGTTTTGGCAATGTTGCTCATTACAATTGCATAATAAAAAAACATCTAGAAGTTTGCTTTTGTTTTTCTTACCTTCTAGTAAAAGGTAGGGAAACGCCTACCAATTTTAATTAGTAAAGCTACACTTTGAGTGTTAAAAATATTGTAAAAACCATAGTAAAGCTAGTTTAATCTATAGCATACCCAACAAGACCCAATGCTGATGACAGATCAGCCCTGGCTTTATCAGACCTCAACTACATGGTGGTATGAGGAGTGAGCCTATCTTATAATCGCACATGTGTTTTAGGCCTAGAATGGTCATTTGAAAGAGTAATTGCCACATCTTAGTTTAGCTACAGTTATGTGTAAAAAGTATTTAAGTACGAAGTAGGTATGTATTTGAAAAAGAAAAGTTATACATGTTATAATAACACTTTAGACATGAAATCCATGCTGTTACCACTGCAAACTAAGTTTAAAAAAGGGATTTTAAAAATTCAAACCTTAAGTAGCCAATAATAATAATAGAGAAGGCACACCTATCAATGGTATACAATTTATATAGCTAAAGGTGTGCCCCAAAAATAATATGTAAAACCTGTCACTGCAGCCGCAATTATGAACCTCTAAAATGTCCACCACACGTTAACTCTACAATGACGGCTAATATTGGTACATAATCATAAAGATATTCGGCCAAATAGACGGCTGGCCATTGATTACAGAGCGGCGTTCGAAAATTGAATGATTCCCGAACTGGCCGCAACGCGGGCTGTCATTACATTTGAAGGGTATCTTTTTAGGGTTCCGTAGCCGAATGGCAAAAAACGGAACCCTTATAGTTTCGTCAAGTCTGTCTGTCTGTCTGTCTGTCTGTTTGTCTGTCTGTCTGTCTGTCTGTCTGTCCGTCCGTATGTCACAGCCACTTTATTCTGAAACTATAAGCATCACATAGCTGAAACTTGGTAGGTAGGTGTATTTTGTTCACCGCTTTCCGATTCAGATACAAAAAGTAAGAAAAAATAATATTTAAGGGGGGGCTCCCATACATGAAACTAAAACCTAAAATTTTTTTTTTACTCAAACCTTTTCGTGTGGGGTGTCTATGGATAGGTCTTTGAAAATGATGTTGAGGTTTCTAAAACCATTTTTTCTAAAAGTGTAAGGTTTGAGATATAGACGCTTCCAAAGTGGTAAAATGGGCGTCCCCCCCATCTAACTTTTGAACTAAGAAAGTGAAAATTTTGAAAAAAATATATGATGTAGATCTCAACAAAAACTTGCAACGAAAATTGGTTTGAAAGAGATCGAACCAGTAGTTTTTGAGATATTGCATATTTTTATCAACCGCAAATATAACTTTGTTTTTCATACAAACACTATGAAAAACAAAGTTATTTTTGCTGTTGCGATATATTGTGATGTTTTCGTTAAGTGACAGTAAGTGGACCCTGAATTCAGTTAAGGGTGGCACGGAACCCTCAGTGCGCGGGTCTGACACGCACTTAACCGGTTTTTTTTGTTGTCATTGCTCATTTTGGCATGTACAAATTACGGGCTTAATTAGTTAATTAATTAAAAAAAAAACGGTTAAGTGCGTGTCGGACCCGCGCACTGAGGGTTCCGTGCCACCCTTAACTGAATTCAGGGTCCACTTACTTTCACTTAACGAAAACATCACAATATATTGCGACACCAAAAATAACTTTGTTTTTCATAGTGTTTGTATGAAAGACAAAGTTATATTTGCGGTTGATAAAAATGTGCAATATCTCAAAAACTACTAGTTCGATCTCCTTCAAACCAATTTTCGTTGCAAGTTTTTGTTAAGATCTACATCATATATTTTTTCCAAAATTTTCACTTTCTTAGTTCAAAAGTTAGATAGGGGGGGACGCCCATTTCACCACTTTGGAAGCGTCTATATCTCAAACCTTACACTTTTAGAAAAAATGGTTTTAGAAACCTCAACATCATTTTAAAAGACCTATCCATAGACACCCCACACGCATAGGTTTGAGTAAAAAAAATTTTTAGGTTTTAGTTTCATGTATGGGAGCCCCCCCTTAAATATTATTTTTTCTTACTTTTTGTATCTGAATCGGAAAGCGGTGAACAAAATACACCTACCTACCAAGTTTCAGCTATGTAATGCTTATAGTTTTAGAATAAAGTGGCTGTGACATACGGACGGACAGACAGACAGACAGACAGACAGACTTGACGAAACTATAAGGGTTCCGTTTTTTGCCATTCGGCTACGGAACCCTAAAAATGATAGCTTCATTACGATGTTGTAAGATGAACTTTAAGATACCTATGCCCCTAAGGAATATATCCATCGACCTTGAAATAAATTTTCTTTAACCCAAAGTAAAGTAGTAGTAAGTAAATGTAATTTATGTAAAATGAAAAAAAAACAGACCCGTACCTTTCAACAGTGTGAAGATCCATTAAAATAAGAATGAACCGCATTTACAATATTAACCACTTAATAAAAATAACAAATCAATGAGCTTCAAAAGACCGCAAAAGTTATACGCAGTCATTCAACGGGACCCTTTCAAGGGCCTTAAAAGAATTTAATTGACTCTATGAGCGCAATTTACACGGACATTGCAAAAAAGCATTTGTTGCTGGCACAAAAGAAGACATCAAACTGATTAACAATAGCTGTCAGGATGACGTTAGAAAAGGCGGGAGTTGTCTATGCTCCATATGCTACGAGATTAACACGTAACGCCAAACAGTCATTTGTCATTGGCACCTCTATGCGCTTGATTGAGGAAGTCATTTCTAGTTTCTGAACGGAAATAATATTTTTTCTACATCCCTGTAGGCTCGGCGGGAGATTAGACATTATTGTTGGTTGCCTGTATCATTATTATGAGAGCATTAAACGAGTGTGTATTTCTCTATTACGGATGTGATAGGTGCGCGTACGACATTTCTGTGTTTTATTTGTAGTCATTAGCTGTTCTAATGTTCATGAAGATAAAAATAAATGAACTATTAATGACTTTAAAAATATGCTAAAAGTAATATAAACTATAAAATATTCTGCTTGCATTGATTGCATCTAGTCTCTAAAATTCCAGCTTGTTACTTCTTCATAAAAAGTTTTGGATGATTTGATTATCATCACACTTTTTAATAGCCTGTAGGTGTAGCCTAATAGCTAGTAAATCTGATCAATGTTTTAAATGGCACATAAACTGTTTGGAGTGTTATAGACACTGCAATAAAAATATGTATTTATCTGTGAAAATTACAAACACAAGGTTATTTGCAAAAGAAAACGTCTAATAAGTACTAACATCACATAACCTCTGTCATATGTAACTACACAGCCAGTTGATTTGTACCTAAATATGACATTTGTATGATTACTCCGATGCAATCTCTATAACGACCGCGCGGTACATTAACTCAGTCGCATCGGAATAACACAAATGAATAAATACATTATTGCATTGTGCCCATATGTAATTATTTTACATGTAGTTTCTCGATATTAGCACTAAAAGTTTCCAGAACCCATTATTTAAACATTTGTAAATGCGATTTGAGTTACATAACCTGGAGGAAAGCCACAAAATTTGAAGTTCTACATTGATTTAACTTCAGTATTTCTGTCAACTAGCTATAAATCAATAGTCAGCTAAGCTTTATATTATCCTACTTAGAAAATTATTACGTTTTTAGTTTGGCATCTGAACGTTATTGGCATTTTAAAGTTAGCTCACAACTCCAAAACAGCAATGATTCACAAAAATACGCCGACAAACCCTTTGATGAGCTCCTACAATAAACTAATCATCATTAACGGTGTAATGTTATTATAAAGTCTTTGAAACTAAATTTAAATTTCGAACACGAGTCCCACAGAGGCGGTGACCATAGACAATCTGCAGCGGGCGTCGAATTATTATATTTTATTGCCCCGCAAATGGCAGCTATAGAGCCTCCTGTGGGGTCCACAAAGGTGTCAGTGCTGGCACGTTTACATTACCCCTATTATGAAAAAAAGAAATAAAAACCCCGCGGCAAAAAGGCGGCATTATAGGCCCATACAGACCGCGCTTTTACACGAATAATATGAGTTTTGAGCGGAGTTGCTGACTAATTGATTGTGAATGAGGTTTATTAAATTGGAAGCCAATGGGGGTGCCGCGTTTGGGGTTAAATTAGAATTAAATTGATATACAATATAATACGATACAATTAATCGAAACCGACGCGGCCAAAAATTGAAGCATTTGTAATGCCACCTAGTTTGTTTTTATAAAGCATGAAAAAAATAACGTGAAAATTCTATCAATTCCAGTCTATGTGATGCAAAATACTTTTGTGATACTTCATTCCTTTGACGCTGTCCAGTCACAAAAAACGTGAAATTACCGTAATATTAAAAAATGGGCCTCACAAACTTCGCCTTCTTTCTGATGCGCAAGGTGCATAGCTCTGTCGCCGTCATTCTTATTGTGTTAGAACGAGGCAGGTGGAATTAACTTGGGTTAATTTAATTATATCATCGAGAGTACCTCCATCAGAGCCTATCTTGTCCATCTGTGTGAAATAAAATGTAAAATGCGTTTCGATATTCGACTAATTATAGTGCAAGCTTTCCTTAAACTATTAATGATTTTGGCTGCACATTTGGTACCAAGTCAAATTCTTATTTGCTCGGCAAACGCAATCTTAATAAACTTTCTCGGCCATTTTAGTTTTTATGTTCTTACAATCTGACTCTGTAATATGAACGTTGGCTGTTGGTATATCCATCTACGTCTTACTTTAGGTTTTTGTTATATTTCACAAGATATTGAAAGGAACTAATAGACGTTGTAACGACTTAACATGATGAATAGTTAGACAGTCATAATTGAGTTGTGTGGTAACCAAATAAAGTTAATTGAAATAATCTCTAAAACTGGCTTCCATAAATCAACTGGCTACCAAAAATAAGTAACCGTGATTTAATCAATAAATCATTTATTTCATATCAAGCCGAACTGTTATTTACTCGCTATTTTCAGCGAATACAGAAATGATGTTTTATGTTTTAATTTAAAAAAAATATCAAATATGCTAGTAAATTACTTAATAATCTATCAACTCGTAAAATAGTCTATAGAATTCTAAGTAAGACCAATAGACCGTAAGATCCATGTATTACCGTTTAAAAAAATTAAGTAAAAAAAAAACAAAAAAAAAACTCACTAAAAAGGGTTAAGCACTATCATTGACAACTGTTTAAAAATGTAATATCTCCAATATCTGTAAACTTATTTTTTTGTAACTTAAACTAGAATTTCAAAGCTCGCACCTTAACCTCTCGTATGAGTTATCCTACCAAAATCGGCAGCGCGTCATAATATAATAAGGCAAGCCTTCGGACACCCCGAGTGTCGAATTATAGGGTGTTTTTGTAAATAAACGCGGCACCTTTGATCTTTTCGAGGCTACGAACGAACGACGAGGCAGTGCTATGACTAAGACGGATTTTGTAAGACATATCAAGGGTTAAATGTAAGGAATGAAAATGTATTGCCCACTAAGAAAAAGGAAATCATTTTTCTAGCGATTTAACTTAACTTCAGTCAGTTTGCGACATTTCATGAATGTTGGTACTTTTTCTTGCAGTCTTTAGTCTGATTGATAAATAAATTGTTAGGAAACCATAAACCCGGCCGAGAAGGAAAATCTATGCATTAATTTCATTGAATTTCATCGTCATAGATAAACTTATGTAAATGGGACGGCCTGATACATACCAACATTCATACTTATATTAGTCTTAAAAGAAAATTCTGTGAACCTCGCACCCTTCAAATCATGACTAAGCTTTTCGAAACAGAAGGTACAAATTAACTTCCAAATACATTTCCCCCAGATATTGATTTAGATAAGTTAATCGATTACGAAATCGATTGATTTTTTTCCGATCAAATCGAGCCGACTGCACAAAATAATTATGCGTTATTTGGGGTCCCATTTCAGGGCAGGTGACTTCATTTTTTTGATTGGTTGTTTTTAAAAATGGCGGACGGTTTTTTGGGTGGGCGTAGCCGAATTAAGGTTTATTAAGTGAGATAATAATCTATTGTAGGTTTTTAATAGTGTTAGTTGGTTGCACATAATAGACAACCTTTTTCGGCTGAATATAAAAGGTTAATAGTAGAGGTACCTACTTTTAAAAACACATAATATCAGTGCACAACACTAGCCTAGTTCTATAATATTTATAGGAATATTTTTATTACTTTCGCACCAAAAGCTCGTTTATATTCTAGTTTTTTATAAAATAATAAAAAAAAACATGCTTTTATTCAGCAGCTAATTAAGTAATTTCTGATATTTATGAATTCGTATTCTTATGACTTCATTATTCAACAGCAACATCATCAACTGACAAATCTCTTTCAACTAATTAATGTGCTTTTTAATTTCTCTGCATATCCAAAAATACATAAATCTACTTAAGATGAATCTATGCAGGCACCATTAATTCCGTGAAAGAGTGGCTTGCTTAATTAATTTGCGAAATAAATGAGAGCTTATTAGTCAGTCTACCTAATTATCACACAAAACGCGTTTGTACCTACATAACATAAAAAAATACGGTAAGCTAACTTTTAACAATTTGCAGTCTGCTTTAAAATTCAGACACAACTGAAATCTATCCTTGTTAACGCTGTGACTTGCTAGTCTTAACGTTGACATATTACAAAATAATATTAGGAATTCTACACTTTGTTGTATTTTTAATTACAACTCCACAACACTTCACGGGATTTATGCAACTTTTTCTTTAAAAGGTAAATATTATAATATTTATTATCTTTAAATATTATATATATTAAAAGTTGCATAAAATCCCGTCAAGTTTGTAGAGTTTAGTAACTAGGGAATATCATAGTGAGTAACTAAATCATCTTAATTAATTTGTATTACCTTATAAAATGCATTTCTTTATTAATTGGTAGAGTCTTTTTCTTTGGTAATGTGATGGAGTTTCTAAGTACAGTTTTATCAGAAAAAAACATTTCAACAGGCGAAAAAATATTTTAATGGAAGCTAAGGCATTCGTAAAAGTATTGATCCTATAAATATGACATTATTGGTGTTATAATAATAAATGGGATATTGAAAAAAAAATATTTAAAAAATCGGTAGCCGTTCGTTGGTCGTCTAATACTAACCGAGCCTACTACTAAAATTTATATTATGTGTTGTGAGAGTTCAGTTATTATTTACAACTTTATTTACCTCCTTATTCTGATTTCACACAAATGACTAGCAATTAATGTCTTTATTGCGGTCATTATGAGCTGCTTAAAGAAAATTTACATTCTGAATTATCTTGAATAACTGAAAAACGTTCTATGACAACAAAAATTACGCAGCCACAACTCACTGGTCATAATGTCATAATATGAATTTTGTGCGTTTTTCGTAAGTTTTTTTACCTAAATAATTATATTAACCATCAAATTACTTTTACTATTTTTCTTTAAACCTGCCCACAGCAAATTTTAAAAGAAAAATAGTAAAATAAAACATTAGAAATAAGCCAATGGGTCCAACTTAAATGTCATTTTGGGCTTGCCAAAATTTTTCAAGCTAAAATACTAACGGCCTGTTTCACAATGTCTGAATAAGTTCCCATTAGTCATTTTAGCGTGTCCAATTCTTCATACGAAATGACGTGTCATATTTGAATTATTCGTTTGATGGTACCAATTGCTTATTTATCGATCAATAGTGAATAAACCCCTAATACTACAAAATATTTTATTTTTATTATATAAACTATGAACCAAATCAGCAAAACAAGACGGTTAAACACGCAAATTTCGCTATTTCTATGATGCCATTTCTATCGCAAGTCCCCAACCGCAAGCATGAAAGCAATTATACAGAAATAGTTTAGGTATTTTCAAATGATTTACACTAACGTCTTCCGGCGAATCCGACCGCGCGAAATATAAAATGGAGGGATTATCGTATTTATCTTATAAATAGGACGGTTGAAAAGCGAATGTCGTATTTTAATAATTGAATAGGGTTAAACATTGTAAGACACATTTTACGGCGGACCAAATTAAACTGCTCGTCTCAGTGAGTTGTTGCTACGTATAGAGAAGCTATGCCAAACAAAAAATGTGTCGTCGCAACACAAACGACGAGATTGTGAATTATTCCTTGAAATTTAAATGTCGAATTTTAATTTTAATTCATCCGTTGATTTGGTATCAAGTGGCGTCAAATCATGGCGCAAGAAATTTGATAGTCGTGGTGTCAGTGATACGCTAGTAATTAATTAATTAGTTCAATTGCTCTTCTATGAGATTTGTAGGACCCGTTAAAGAATTGATATTTATTTTTTTTAAAAACGAAATTGTTTGATTATCAAATTAATTTTATTAAAAAAAGAGTATGATGTCTCTTTTCATATCTCGTATCAAAAACATTAAAAATAATTGTTTTCAACCTTGTAGTATTAGAGGTATGAAGTAATACTTTACCATAAAATAATTTAGCATACTGAAACCTAAACGTCAATAACGCATAATTAACATTAAAATAATCGTTTCGACCTTATGGCACTTGAAAAAAAATTATAAAAAACATCATTATTCCCATTTCCAAATCGTGATGCAAATGTCGAAAAGTTTAATCGTTCCAACCGCATTGAGGAGCGTCGTGAAACGTATTTCAGTTATTCCGAATAATTTCACAAGAAAGAGGTAAATTAGGGATCCGTGTCAAAGGACCACAAAAGGTATTCACTTTAGCACTCAGTTTTGGCTCTGAACAACGACCCAACGAATTCTTACATGATTGTTCGCGGATTGTATATTTAGTCACGAAAAACCCCTTTGAAAATATACGTGTGTTGAAAAGATGTTATAAATGGACTTTATTTAATTGTGTCTCTTTGTTATTTAGGTATATTATGTTCTTAATACAACCAAAGGGTTTTAAGAAATCAGTAAATAATTCATAAAGAGTCACATTTACAAGTTTTCCATTACCGCGAAGCGACGGATAATGGAATAAGGCTGAATGGTTGTCCCGTCTGGAAAAAAAATGCTATTTACTAGGTACCCTTAATAATTTAAAGAACCATATAAAGCCATGTAGTTACCCGTACCCTCACTCGTCATTACAGTGAAACCATAGGTTATCAAAAATTTCCAACGGAAACTTACGTAAATAAAAGTATAATGTGCCCAGCCATTGAACTACTATTACTAGCGTATGGAACTGACATCACGAACAAATTTTGTGCTCCATGAATTGATGACACGGTCATTCGAAGTAAAAATTCATAAATAATTCGAAATTCAAATTTTCAAAGAAAACGTTACAATCTTGTCGTCGTATTTGCGACACATTTTTTGCTTGGCATAGCTTCTCTGTACGTAGTAGTAACAACACACTGTGCCCTGCCTGCCCTCTGCCACTTGAGCTTACTGATTCGTAGGGCTATGTCCGTTACCTTACGTATCTCCTCGTTTCTGATCTCGTAGAGAAACACAGACAAAATACTTACGTGACGTAATAAAATAAAAAAATTATTTCATTTTCAAACTACGTTATAGTAGCTATAGAGGTAATCGAATCGTAGGTAAGTGTATGACATAAGTAATATTAAATGAAAACAATGTTTGCAAACACTTCACAAAGCTATTAAGCTAATTTCTCACGGTGATACCACACGATAAGTGAACATAACACTGCAACGTACTTAATTGAATTATGTTTACATTATCGGGTACAATACGCGCTGTGTACTATTTGACACACTACTCAGACTCGCTTCGAACTATTCGCCGATTGGTCGAACGAACTTAAAACAATGGCGGAAAGAACATGATTATTGAAACCTATTATCAAACGTTAGAAATTGATTTTTTTTATGTAACCAAAAGGCAATCGCAAATGGATACGAATATCAACTTTCAATTACTAATGACGGCAAAATATAAAAGTGAGATTACCGATTTATACTTTCAAGTGTAAATGCACTAAATGACTTCTGAAACGAATCTTAATTTCATCCGTTTTAATGATGATTGGATTTCATTCGATATTTTATTTATTACTTTCAAAGCTGCTCTTGAAGCAATTGTTACTATTTGTAATTAGTTTTCATATATTCAACAACGGTCAATAAGCAAAGTAAATTCAGCCTGAGTTTCAATTATTTTACTGAATGGTATGACTTTACGCTCTTTGTATCTATATCTTCTTTATTGTTAACATTTATGTCCAATACCATTAGCGTATTGAACAATATCCATTGAACTACTATTACTAGCGTATGAAACCGACACCACGAATAAAATTTTGTGCTCCATAAATTGACGACACCGGTCATCAACTCATAGTACACATTCATAATTCAAAATTAAAATTTCAAAGAAAACGTCACAATCCTGCGTCGTTTTTGCGACACATTTTTTGCTTGGCATAGCTTCTCTATACGTAGTAGTAACAACTCACTGGCAATATCGATTATTTTCATGGTGCCAAGTGCCAACAACCTATTTTAAAGAATCATGCAATCTCAACAGTGCACTGAATGATACAAAATGAAATGAACTTTAATTTGAGCCTCTACTTAGTGCCGCTTTCAACAGCGTTAAGTTACAAAATCTAACTGAGTACAGTTCAACTTATATAAATTATGGTTTAACACGTTCCAGGACACTATTCCAGACACAATAGATGTTATATTGTTTTCACGCCTGTAGGCGTTCACTGTCCCGGAACGTGTTAAGTAAACACAAGGATTAATAAAAGAAGTAAAAAAAAATAAAGGCAAACAAAACACTATTGAGTCTGAAAAATATTTATTCAGTACCATTTTACTGTCATTTAAAAAAAAACAACAGTCATCCCAAACTACTCTCTGTTATATTAGTTAATTTGTGGCTCGCTAGGTATGTACCTAGAGTTACACAAAGATCGCAACTGGCAACTTGCATTGCGTAGCTCTGGAACCCTACTGTGTAACACCATGTCTATTCTCGAATCTAGCCGTCTCTATCGCTCATACCACGATGGCTTGGCAGTGAAAGAGATGGCTATGTTTAAAGCTGTACAGAGTAGGGCCTGTAAACCGCATTCAATCTGAAGAAGGAAGCCGCGTGCAATTTAAATATTTGACAGGGTAATAGCGTGCGAATTAGTAGGATTGCATTTGGAGTAATACTCGTTTCTCGTCGTGTCGGCCATGCCGAGTTGTTCATATTAAATTAATATCGAAGTAAATTGATTTTGCAAAACGGCATTAAAAGTTATGGAGATTAACACGTTCCGGGACACTATTCCAGACACAATAGATGTTTTATTGTTTTCACGCCTGTAGGCGTTCACTGTCCCGGAACGTGTTAATGATCTTTGAGTAATGGGCAAGAATCCGAAGATTGGCCTTTGAAGCCGAGCATGCCCAAATACTTGCCAATAGGGAAAGAGAAGAGTTGGAGCGTGAACGTGAGCGCGAAAGGCGCGAACTTCAGCGAGAAAACCGTGATCGCGAACGTGAGCGACAAGTTTTCGAACGCGAGCGCGCTGCCCTGGAGCTCCGTAAACAGATGGAAATAGCAAATTTAGAAAAGGAAGGTGGCTCGCGCCGTTCGTCCAGACGTTCTAATCGCAGTATTAATGGAGAAGTACAAAAGAGGCTTTATAAATGTGTAGATTCAGCTATGCCCCCCACTGATATTGTTAAAAAATCACAGAACACTAATAATAAGGAATTTCCCGTCAGCAGGTCGCCTGCTAATATACAGTGCTCTGTGAAGGTACCCCAGAAGGTGCTTAATAAAACTCAACGTGATAGCAATATAGGTCAAATACGGCATATTGAATCTGTTAAAAATACTTCTCTCTCCACAGAAATAAGAAGCTTGACGCAAGCTATTGTAGCGATAGCTAAACAAAACCAACCACAACCAAAAGAAGGCGATGGAAGGCTGCCTATTTTTGACGGAAAACCTTTAGAGTGGTTAAAATTTAAACGTATGTATGATGATTCAAAGCATTTATATTCATTTTCAGACAATTTGGCACGTATTACCATGGCATTGAAAGGAGCAGCCTATGAAGCGGTGGCCGTTCTATTAGTGTCGGCACGTGATCCTGTAGATGTAATAGAAGCTTTGGAAATGAGGTTTGCTAGACCTGAACTAATTGTACTTCAAGAAGTTGCGGCGATCCGTGCACTACCTAAAATTGCTGACGGATGTGATATTAACGTTTTTGCTTGCCGAGTACGCAATTCTATCGAGGTGATTAAACTCTTGGATCAAAAGCCTTACCTACACTCACCAGAGGTATATCAATCTTTGCTCAGTAAATTAACTCCCTTACTACTAACTCGGTGGGCAGACTACGCGAGTATTCACTTTTCTCGCAATGGTGAGCTTACTAAGCTCGAGCTTTTAGCCCGTTTTCTGATTCGTGAAGTGAACCTTCAGCTTAAATTTGGTCTCACGGATTCACTCGCCGTTGCGAAGAAAAGTGAACAAAAATACACAGAACAAGACAATCGCATCTTGATAACAGGCCATCCACAGCATCATGCCGCTAAAACTCATGAAATAACTAATAATTCATTAAATATTGACAAAATTTCTTGCTGTTTTTGTAATAATAAACACGATTTAAGTCATTGTGACATGTTTAAGTCACTGTCTGTCAATGACAATAAAAAAATGTGTCATAAGTGTCTTAAAAAAGGTGCACACACTTATAAAAATTTTAATTCTTCAAAAGAAGTTTGCAACAACCCAAAATGTAACTCTACGCACCATAAACCTTTACACGTCGCATACGTAGTGGAAAATGAAGATGAGGATGAGCAAAACGAATCGTCATCCTCTACGCATTCACAAGCAGTTGATGTTACTCACGAACCTTCTACTAGTACACAAACAGTTTCAGAATTTATAGCTCATGCTAATAGCTCGACTTCGTCGACCAGTAAGGAGTCTTCTTTAAATTTTAAACCCCTTCTCAAGATTATACCTGACGTAATTTCGGGTCCTAGTGGAAGCATTACAACTCACGCCTTACTGGATGATGGAGCTACAGCTACCTTTATAGATTCAGACCTCGCAGTGCAAATAGGCGCGCGGGGGCCTGTTGCTTCTACCCAACTGAAGTGTGTAGGTGGCCTATCAAAGAACACACAAATTGAATATGTAGACTCTGATATTAGGGGCTTACACTCTGATAAAACATACATAATTTCTCAGGCACGTACATTAAAATCCTTAAAATTGGTTAAACAAACAATTCTTTCTCAAAATATTAAAAATATACCTTACCTTTCGGATTTGACTTCTTTTCTTTGCTACGATAATACTCAACCAAAGCCTGTCATAGGCATAGTCAACTGGCATTTAAATTTACCACAAACTGTAAGAAATTATACAAAATCGAAACCAGATGCTATAAAAACAGCTCTAGGATGGGTTTTATTTGGTTTTACAATAAACCCCATCCGTATTTCCAAAAAGTTATTCCGTAGCATAACAAAAGTTAAATTCAAAACGTAACTTTTACGATCGGATTTTACAGTAGGATTGTCGCTGTAATTTGACAACCCTACTGAATCTATCAGTCATCGAAAGGCTTTGTCTCATATTTGTTTCTTTAGTAGAACTGCACGTCTTTGCGTTACTATTATTTTACTTTCTTGTGTTTTTTAATTTCGTTTACCGTAACGGAGACATGCAGCTGAAACTAACATGTTAAATACCATTTGTAAATTTATGCATATCACCTGTATAATAGTAACATGTAGTTTAGATTTAAATAAACCTCATTTTAATAGTAGCTTGTTAGATAAAATTGTAGTTAGTTGTATTTAGAATAAAGATTTTATCGACGGTTTGGGTTGGTGGATTCGTAATAATAACACTTACATCCATAAACGCATTTGTACATAAGTAGAATAGGTGTAATTAAAGAAACAACTTAAGGCTCTGTGTCTTTCTTTTAACTGTACACTATGGTCTGAAGTACCTTTACCTTCCATTTCATTAAACTAACATCCAGTTCATTTTAAATCTCATCTAATTATTATTCTGTAAACTTTGGAATGTACTTTTTTTTTTATGCCCCACCAATGCCAAACGCTATTATCTACCTATTTGTTTTTATATTATTCTGCCTGGTACGCATTACTTTGATGTTTTCTAAAGATTTAAATTTTATGCCGCCAAATCTGTGCCACACCAAAGTAGAGAATTATATTTAAAAAATATTATTGTACCAATTGAGTAAGAATACTGGAACTACGTCTTCCATCTCGAAGCTTTGCATCAACGAAATACAAGAAGACATGGGACTTCCCATAGTACTCAATGGAAACACTTTGCTGTACGGCTTCTAATGCATTCCTTTAACTGAAAAGCAAGTGAGATACTCAGTCGACAAACATGACCAGACAGTCCTTGTGAATCGTAGGCGGATCGCTGGACCGCTGATCAGAAGCAGTAACTAAATAATCTGATAAATTCTGCAGAGTAAGTCACAGCAAGACCTTTTTAAAACATTCTTCAAAAGTTTCTCGAAAGCTGCGCTGGCTCAACACCAGACCGTTTTCCTCCGTGGTCTTGGACTAAGTATTAAGAACCATACTGCAGCAGTGATAAGAAAGAGGACTAAAAGTACTTGCCTAACAGTTCAATGCATACACGATTTCGCACCGTCAGTCTTCCAGTAGACAATGAAACCGCGCATACGAGCGACTGGAATACTTTCTTTCAACAACGGGTGCCTGAGTACTACACTAATACGAAGAAATCCCGAACGAAGACTAACATCGAGATGGGCTGGCTGAAATGTACGTACGTTGACGAAACATTACCTCTGGGATCGTGGTCAGAAGGGCAATATTCAATTTTGTATCCTGGTAGAGGTGTGACCCTTAGTAGTTGTCACCAAGGCATGCGTACTACGCAGACTGGTTGAGGCCTTATGGTTCCCTTATTTTGAAAAGGGGAGCATGTGCCCAACGCACCTTCTTTTATATGCATTTGTACTTTTTTATGATTTTATATTTTTATGTCTTTTTGATTAATACGTTTTTGTTTTGATACTTTGATTTATTGATTGTCAATGGACAGTAAAGATCATAATATAAAATAAAAATGGTTTTAATTATAAACCAGCATAATAGTAAAAATACAGTCCTAAGATAGTTCGAAGGCAACGACTAATTAACAAGTAATGTCGATCATCGGCCATCATTAAAATATATACATATCATCAAGATAAATACACGCCTACATATATTTATTTATTTATGCCCCTTCCTGATTTTAATGAAAAAAATTGAAAATGGTACTGCCTACTTTCCTTATTTTTCCTCGCTCTATTTTCGCTAGGCTAAGTTGAAAGCAAAATTTAAAGAAATTGTATTTCTTTCTATCTACCTTTTTGGTATGGCATAGTTTTTCAAAAACATTAATCCGCAAAACTTAGCTAATACCGGCAGCTATAAATACGCGCATAAATTCACGTGCACTTTAAGGTGTGGTTTCATCAGCAAGAACATTCGTCGCCGACCATTCAGACTTGATAAGAGCTTTCAACTGTCATGTCAACCAACTATTGATTATTGTAAGTAATGAAATTAATGACAAATCATGTTTACGCTAATTAAAAATGAAAATTACAGTTTTAAAATTAATAAACGAATGGTTTTTATTTGTGAGTATAGAAAATAAATTGCTGATATATCTTTATTCCTTATATGTATCAGTTATTAATATTGCTTTTATGTAATGAATTACTTAAAAATATTTCTACGCCAAAATCAAATAAATTGTACATTTCCTCTAAACGAATTTGTAATAATTGACCACTGTGATGAGCAATAAAGAGTCATCTATCAAAATATTGTATGGAATTAGTGCTATAAAAATGAAGAATTATAGATTCTTAAGTAATTGCTCCATTTTATATACGGGGGATAATATTGCTGAAGAGCAAGCAGTATGGTTATCCATTATTTATCTGGACTTGGGTACTATGGCAACGGCTGGTGTATTAAATGGCCGCGGTTTTTTTGAAATTTCTTACCTTAGTGGAATTTACGCTTTTTGATCAATGCGCTAATGCACATTAACCCACGATTTGCTCAGTAGCTATAAATAAGCCATTGTTGTTCTAATCCCGCGTTGACTAATCGAGCTGCGGGCCAATCAGTAATAATAGAACTCTGTTAATTAAGACCCGGCCAAGAAAGGCAATAAACCGCGCCCGCGCTCGGCGGTGCCATTTGTAATTCTATTCTTTGGCGCGATCACAGAGTGACTTATGAAAGAATGGTCAAAGCCTCCATGGTTACAGGAATGGGTATTAACTACTGACTGCATTCAGTGGTCAAAAGTTGGAATAATTTAACTCTGTTTTTGAGTTCCGTGAAACGCTTGGAACTAGACTGAAGCGCTTTCTTTTTGGGCAATGCCTGAAATAAATAAAAAAATATTTATTTATCTGAATTAGAATCGCTCAACATGGGCGATAGTTTTTGATAATGAAGAATTATGTATATCTATTAAGAATTTATTTAATTAAATTTACTAAAATAAAATCTATAATTCAGGAACACCTCGTTAAGGTCATATGTAGCGAATAAATGAATATTACACTTGTTGTTCTATAAGGTACATTTTAAGTGAGTGCACTATGTTTTCCTAGCTTTAGTACCTTATAATTTTCGTGCAACTTACTTTCGAGAATTTGTTTCAGCGCTCTTACTTTTATACGTAACCTAATAGATCTTTAATTTGTTTTTTTTTTCAAAATGAGTATATTAATTATTTATGCATACACTATAATCTTTATCAAGGCAAATTCCGTAGACAAGAGAGAGAAGACTGTTCAATAAACAATTCTGACTCTACGGTTGCTAGAACAAACCGAACCAGATCAATCAATCATCCTCATCTCAAATAGCTCGAGTACTAGCATTGTTAAGATTCCCAAAGTGGTCGAGATAAAGGCTTCCATAATGCGTTATAAGTAACACGGAATAATAAGGTTAATGCCTCTCAATTAGTTCTGAGTTCGACCACCGGGGGCGCGACCGGTTCTGCGCCAGCGCAACTCAATGGGATATACGCGGGAATTGTAGAGGTGATAATTTATAATTTTTGCTTATTAAATATTCTGGGTGACCATTGTTACTTTGGTGGTAACGTTAAGTTTTTATTTAATAAAGAGCTATTTCTCTGCAAATATAATGGATAATAAACCAATCAGAAGAATGGTGGTAAGAGAAAACGCGGCAAAATATATAATAATTTTCATGGAAAATATTAAATTACAGTTCTTAGGAAACCTTCAAATACTAATCCGCCATGAAACAAAATTTTGTACGTACTACATATTTTTAGAAAATGCTGAAAAACTATATCTGTCATTTTGGTATAGCTACACATTGTATCTCAAATTTTTACAGAATTTGTATTCGGTCTGTTATGAAAGAATTATGTGTTACTACTACATGCGTTGCATGACTCATGGTAAATAGCAAATAATGGCTTTATAATAAGTAATTTGGTAAAAGTATCTGCCATTCAGCATCGTTAGGGCACTGTTGCGTGGAACGATTGTTTTGTAATCCAAAACAAAACTACATTTCGTGACCAGCAGAAGCATTTCAATAGGTCTTGTTATTCTTATTTCACTTGTTAAAGAACGGTAGCTAATGTCTAAAATAGTTCTCGATGGATTGCAAATCAATTAGCGTTTGCCACGCAACGGATGGTTGAGAGGTAGTCGTGATGTGTGGTACATTTGGTAAAATTTTTGTCTTTTTTTTTCGCAAGTAACAAATTTTGAGACGCTTCGGCCCAAAATAGATCAGGCGGTCTACTACGAAAAACGAAAGCCGTCAATACGATTATCGTTATTCGGATCCGAAACATTTTTAGTATGGAATCCCTACTACGAAATGCTTCGGATCCTCAAAACGATTATCGTATTGACGGATTTAGTTTTTCATGGTAGGCCTTCAGATCCTGGTCAGCCAGGATCTGATCTATTTTGGCCCGATCTGATAAGTCAGATACAAGTGAGTGTGTCTGATGGATAGAATGCAGATTTATAATATATTTCGTAAATGAATTATTCGTTATTGAGCTACCATATTATTGTATCAACAATGCTTTGAAAACATGATGGTCAATTTGGTTGGATACCAGACTATACTTACATTCATTCTAAATTAAGCTTAACAAATGCTTTTTTAAATCATAATACGTATGTATGTATACAACTTAATTCTTACAAAATCAATCCTTCACACACTTGATCCGATCTCAAGCTAGCCACAGGCGTGCATAACATTAGGCTTTATAAAAAAAAAACTGATTGAATATGCACAAATCGGAACGTCTTCATCCATCGTAGTCTATGGGCACCCGTCAAATTGAGCCATTTCATCGACGCGATGGTATCAGCCATCTTGTTCTTATTTCGAATCCAAACCGCTCATTATGAATTAGAGGCGGTTTGTCGGTGAACGTGGTAACTATAGCAGGACTTGGAAATTTAATTATGGTATTTAGAAGAGATTAACGTGATGTAACAGTTTAAAAGTGATGTTTTTGAAATTATTTGAGAATTTTTGACTAACCTTCTAAAAATCAATTTTTTTGTAGGTGACATTCAAAGACTTATTATGAGTTTCCAAATAAACAAATTAAAGAGGTAACTTCTTTTCATCTGATTACCACTTTCTGTCCCTTAACAGAAGGACTCTACATGAGACCGTTTTTAACTAGATTAGGTATTATTACTGTATCAAACTTGCCATCCGATCACTACTCCTTATCTCTTTCACCTTTTACCTTTGCCGTGAACCTAAACCTGTACTTTATTGTCAAAAAAATCAGAAACACGTGACGGATCACACATTCAATTAATCACGTCCGATTTTTTGTTTTATTGACCACATTGACTATTGACACTGTAATCCAATCATAACCGCGCTTCGGCGATCGTATCAAAAGGCCCGAAAGGAAACACTGAACAGGATTTAAAACTGTTGAGTATTCGAATTTGAACTTTAGTTTTAAGACTTAAGGGTGAGAAGAAAGGAAGGTTTGTTGGTGTTGTAGATGTGAGAAGGCTTGTCGAATCGGTAGGAAATCGGCCTTAGTGTCACCACTTCACGGCTGATGGGAGCTAATGGGTACGAGTATCACCACAGCGCGGTCCCTTTGACTTAGGACAAAGTTACACGCGTTAGCCTTGAAGATCGCCCTTTGAGAACAAAGTGATAGTAATCGGGGATTTTGTGGAACAATTCACGTTTGTTTTCGTCGTAGGAAGTGGGGAAATGCGTTTGATGCCGATCGCACGTGTAAAAGCGATAATATTGGTAGAGGAACCAAAACGTTGTGTGGGAAAGCAATGCCTACTTATTTTTAGATATTATTGCTTAAATGGTCAAGTACAAAATAATCAACGAATCCGTGGTTATAAATCCATGCGTGACAACACTGTAACGTCGCGCCCACGTTACAAACCCCTCTTAGTTCCTTCATATTAAAACTAAATAAATATAGACATTCTAACTAATCTATCGATTTCATGTGTGAGTTCTATAAATTATAATTGTCAGAAAAACATAAAATAACATTTTAAAGTTTTATTGAGATCCACATAAATCATAAATCATAAATCATAAATCTTTATTGTGGAACACAGGTATACAACAAGGGTCTTATAAAATGTCATGCTTAGAACTAACCGTGTCCTGCCACAAAGGCGTACAATCGAACAATTTAAATATATTATTATTATCATCATCATTTAATATTACTATCTATTATTATTATTAAATATTACAATTAATCATTTACGTCAAACCATTAATATATTATGTACCAACCTTCCATTATTATTACACAATCCTAGAAAAAAATTCATTAAATGAATAATAGCATTTGTCAATTAAATAATCTACTAGTTTTGATTTAAAATAATTAATGTCATTTGTGTCTCGAATGGATTCTGGTAGACACACACATAAGACAGTTCTCATTGCAATTCAGTCTTTAAAGTCGCGTGCCAACTTCTACTTACCTACTACTCAAGTAAGTACCTACCTAACTACCTATGCAGGTACTGTAAAGTAGGGGAACGTGAATAGGCCTACAAGCTACTAGGTGCTATTAGGGCCCATCAAGCTGAGGGATAAAAGTGCGGCCAGCAAGCCATTTTGTAAGAACACGGTTACCGTTGGACCACCTGTGTAACGTAACTTTTTAAACGTTGAAAATGAGAGCTCTAGTTTTAATACTCTCAACCGGACAAATTAAATTTACAAAAAAAAAATTGTGTGTACGATGTCCCTAATAAATAAATGTATTTTTTTTCGTCTTTTAATGTCTTCATAAGTTCTGATTAGTGTTATTATCTGCCACTGACTTTAAATAAAATGACGTTTATAATATTTGAACTATTTTAATACTTGGGAAGTCGATGGTGAAACCGGCCCTTAAGGGCGACAATTAATGTTTCTTCAACCTGTATCTAAATTAGAAACACGTGTTATTGTTTTGCTGGCAAGCTATAGGTACTAAATTACAAAGTGATTGATAAATGTAGTTTCTTCATAAATCTATTTCATCCATCAAGTGAGCAACATTAACAAACAAAGCGAAGACGTGTTTCAATTTATTAATTGAATATCAGTGTCCTCATCTTATTCATACCAACAACAAATAAATTAAGTTTAGTTGACAACTGACCACTTTTATGGGTGTGATGATAAGTTGTCATATTTTCCATTCATTCTCATAGTTCAATATCCATCCAGTCGAGTGGTAACAGTACGTAACCCATGAAGAACTGTATCAAATCATAACCCAAAACATTGTCACGTCTGAAATCGCGAGTGACCTCACACAACACGTCCTAATTGTCTTCGGATCTCGAATTAATCAATCGGTGCGTACGTACCTGGCTAATATAAACGTTCGGCGGCGTGCTTTGATCTCGGGCCTCCAATTAGCGCGCGCCGCCGCCTTTGGCGCTGGCCGCCCGCTTTGACTCGCCGCTTGCGCACGCGCCGTCTCGCTCCCGCTGGTATGTCTCGCTCGCACCGAATCGTGCGAGGTCCTACTGTGATGGCGGTATCCGTATCCGTATTTTATGTGATGCGTGCACCACACCATGTGCCTTTTATTTCCGCCACACCCTCTTGGTTGCAACTTGCACTGAATAGCGCAAGAATCATGTGATATACAAAGCCGTTTGATAGCATTCGGAAGTGCGGACGTGTGAAATCCGACCAGAATAAGGACTGATTGCGTATCTATTTGGATTTTGAATTGTTTCAAGATTGTCAATTGTTTTTTTAACCCTCATAACTTTACTGACAGGGCTGAGCGTCCGCCCCATTTTGGTAACGCCTCCTTTTCTCTCTACAAGTACACATCATATAGCTACAAATTTTTACGTTCTTCGCCATCTCGCTCACTCTCCTTGCTATGTCAGCGTGAGTGATAGTGATAGAGACTGTCGAAATCGTAACGAAATGCAGAGTGGGGTTGGGTCTAAGTTTAGTTCATTGTTCGCACGATTGAAAAGCTAGTGGAAATTGTTCTGTCGTGTCGTGTCTGATTATGATAGTTGTTTGTATTGACGTCTAATTTGTGATTTGTGAGGAATTTAGAGCTTTTAAAATTGGATGAGTTAATTCATTGAGAGATACTAATAACTAATGGCTTAGTATACGGTACAGCCACAAGCTTCAGTTCCGTATAAGAATGGAATACGAATCATCGATATTTTTACTGAAATATCTACTTACTACCGTCTTTAATATTTATTTTACTTATACTGTATATTTATCAATGCAGTTATGGTCAAGAGTTATTAAATTATAAATTATTTAACCCCTCTCGCATCGCATCGCAATACATACATGATTAAATAAATTCGTGCAAATTTAAGCAGGTATCCTACGGGTCGTAGTACCACAAAGAAGGCATTTTTCCAATCAATTGAACTTGATATCCATTAAAATACATTTAATTGCCAAATATTGGGACCGTATCAAGGAAATCGAGTGAATAAATCGTCTAAAAATGATTAAGAGCGGAAGACATCGCTGTTATGAATGGCCTCGCTTTATGCTGTTTTTTTTCGCTTTATTTGCCACCACAACGAATTAGGTAGTCCCGGTGTGTGGGAATGGACCGGGGTGCCTTTTTGTTGCTTGTGAGAATAACCCGACTGTGTGGCCGAAATGTTAAAGAACGCGTTATTATGAGGATACTAGCTTTTGCCCGCGACTTCGTCCGCGTGGAATCGTGACTTCTTTCTCCCGTTTTTTACACATTTACCACTATATCTTTGCTCCTATTGGTCGTAGCGTGATGTTATATAGCCTATAGCCTTCCTCGATAACTGGACTATCCAACACAAAAAGAATTATTCAATTCGAACCAGTAGTTTCGGAGATTAGCGCGTTCAAACAAACAAACAAACAAACAAACAAACAAACTCTTCAGCTTTATAATATTAGTATAGTGAGTGTGAGGTGAGTATTAAAACTTGAGAATGGGAATTAAATTAATTGAATCATTAAATTCATGGCATTCATGCACTATCAAAAAGTGTGTAAACTATTAATATTATATTTGCTGCTTGTCAATAACTATTTTACGTAAAAACCTGAATCTTAGTTTCTGATATGAGTCGGTAAAATACTCGAACCATCTATAACTAAAACTTATAGAAAAAATGAACTGAAAAAAAAAAACATAACTACTTCTTTTCCCAAATCCCAAAAACATAAACAATAAAATTAAATAGACACATCACACGTAATTAAACGTCTAATTAAAAAGACATCAACGCGGTAGTGCCAGAATCCCATCGCTCTTCTTAACACGCTCGAAGTGTCAGTAATAAGACCAAGAAAAATTATAAGCCCGCTATAACAAATTAAAATCCAGTAAAACCTCCGCGAAGAGCTGGCCGTTCATAAAAAAGGCCACCACCAGTCCTCACAATAAATCTTTACGACGATATCACTTTTATTTTGCATAAATAAAACTAAATTATAACAGCCCTTTGCGCGCCCGGTAGCCGCCGAACGATATTGTAACCAATAACAAAAATGGATTAAAGAAAAAAAGTGTAAATGGTAAAAGAAAAAAGGTCGGTTATCAAAGCGAGCCGCGATCACGTACTAGCTGCTTATGACGAGCAGCGGGTTACCGTCTAACTTGAGAATCAAAGTTTACTAGATGAGTTTAAAAAAATAAATTGAGAGGCCCGCGGAGTTTTGGAACGAATTTGAATGTCGAACGAAAATGCGATTACTCATAGAGCATAAAATTGGCTAGAGCGGTTAATTCAACAACTCTTCGCATTCTGAAGAAGATGTGGTGGTTAGTTGGTTAAATCATTTATCAACTTACGCAATAATCAATCATTTAGCACGACTGTAATATAAAGAAATCTGGCAAATTATGAATTAAGTTATTAATAATTTTAACTTTCTGTTCACACCTTTCTCCAATAACCGGAAAATAATTTGTCGGACAGTAATAATGTAAGTAGGCAGGTAGGTACTTGCGAACAAAATCATTTAAAACGTAATTAAAAGTAAGAAGCAGTCAGTAGAAATGAACAATAAAATAAGCTTTTTAGTGAGGAGATATGAGTTTTACACCTTAATAGGCGGTTCATTAGAAAACTTAGATTTCTGTAATTGGTCAAGACTATAGTTAACAAAATTGTAAGCTAAATGCTTAATCCTATATGTGGTTGTACTACTAGACTATGAGATTTAAGCAACCTGCAATAAAGTTTGCATCAAAAAAGTGTTTGTTGTGCTGGTGACTGTATTGCATTTCAAGCTAAAGAAGGAAGGTTCTGGCGCACAGAGATAAAGAAAAGACGAAAGTTTACCCACAATAAATAAGACGAATAAATAATAAGACTGGCAGTAGTGCTGAGGTCACTTTTTTAGGGTTCCGTAGCCGAATGGCAAAAAACGGAACCCTTATAGTTTCGTCAAGTCTGTCTGTCTGTCTGTCTGTCTGTCTGTCTGTCTGTCTGTCTGTCTGTCTGTCTGTCTGTCTGTCTGTCCGTCCGTATGTCACAGCCACTTTATTCTAAAACTATTAGCATCACACAGCTGAAACTTGGTAAGTAGATGTATCTTGTGCACCGCTTTCCGATTCATGTACTAAAAGTTTCAAAAAATGATATTCAAAGGGGGCTCCCATACATGAAACTAAAACATAAAAAAAATTTTTTTGCTATACCTATACGTGTGGGGTGTCTATGGATAGGTCTTTCAAAATGAAATTGAGGTTTCTAAAACCATTTTTTCTAAAAGTGTAACGTTTGAGATATAGACGCTTCCAAAGTGGTAAAATGGGCGTCCCCCCCCATCTAACTTTTGAACTAAGCTAGTGAAAATTTTGGAAAAAATATATAATGTAGATCTCAACAAAAACTTGCAACGAAAATTGGTTTGAGCGAAATCGAACTAGCGGTTTTTGAGATATAGCACATTTTTATTAACCGCAAATATAACTTTGTCTTTCATACAAACACTATGAAAAACAAAGTTATGTTTGCGGTCAACAAAATATTGTGGTATTTTGTTAAGTGGAAGTAAGAATCCCTAATTCAGTTAAAGTTGGCACGGAACCCTCAGTGCGCGAGTCCGACTCGCACTTGGCCGGTTTTTGTGTTCAGGGGTCACTTGGTTTCTGCAGTTCTATTAGTATTGTACCTACATACAAAGTAGCAGATAAGTCAGCGATATCACAGCGCTGACTTATATGATCTTGATCATCTGTCAACTTCAAAGTGTTTTTCACTTTGTTCAGCTATTTTATGAAAAAAAAAACGCATGGTCATAATCTGGAATCTGAAGCAATGAGATGTGAACGAACTGACAGATTAATTGTAAACAACGCAAAAAATAAATTATGTCCTACTATGGTTACGACCATGATAGATCACCTATCTTAATTATTTTTTTATACATTCATGCGGAGGCATTATACGCGCAAATTACTCAAAGCTTGTACGGCTAATTACCTACGAAGAAAATGTTGTCTTGTTAATGTTTTCTGAAGCGGAAATTATTTTCCTTGAGATGTGAAGCGATGATCGAAACTATCGACAATAATCGGACTGGAACTTGACTACTTGAGTGTACTTTTTAGTACAAAAAGTAAGTGTAATCTAATTATAAAGCTGCGTTAGCGTAGTTAAAGAGTTTAAATCTTTTTTGCGTAGCATGAAAAGCTACTGCTGAACACGAAATATTGAGGCATACTTAGACCAATACTTAGGCACACTTACGCGAATCTACAGTTGCCTTTCTGTCACAATATGTCTTTATATTTTTTAAAGAATAGTTTACTTTTTTAATTCGTTTTCTCCAACTCCTCAATCTCCTCCTACTTAACACATTCCTCACACATTACGTCATTTGTTTTTTTTGTTTACACCAATTCCATATTTGAATGAAACAAAGTATAGATTGCGGCCCATTCATGACGCATTCCAGGGGCGTAGCAGCCAGGCTCTTTGAAAAACGCCGCTGCGCTATTAAAGTGCGATTAAGCTAGGGTTACCACACGGGTGCGACTAGCTAGGCTAAGGCAGTCACCTGTGGTGCTGTGGTGCTGTGGAAGTACCTAAGGCTAAGCCAATCTCTCATGTGACCTTGTTATGAACAAATGAAGCGGCTAGGTGGTGTGGTGGTAACCGAAAGTTTTGCAAATCACCCACTTTGCTGTTACAGGGGAGATGAATTGGTGCTTAGTGGGCATACTTCTATTCTTTTCAAGGCGTCCTGTAGACCCACATAACCTGCTCCTCCTCAAAATGTAAAAACGTTAAAGGCTAGGTTGATGAACAGCCAATGGATGGACAATCATAATAGAACAAGTCGGCTGAAGCAAGGAGAACTTGTACAGATGGGGTTATGTTGCGGACGACGCATGCTTGTGTGGTGTCTCTCCACAGACGATGGCACACCTATTGTTCTGCCCTACGCGTCCCTACACCTGCGGACCTGTACAACGCTACTGACAGCGCTCTGTCAGTCGCCGAGTACTGGTCCTCAAAAATATAACGCCAGAGTCGATACGAAAAGAAGGAGATCATAATAGACCTGTAGCTACCTGAGAGATTAGAAAGTCGGCTGCTAAGGGAAACGCTGAATTTAAGCTACCTCTGTTTTGTTTCAAAGCAGGAATGTTCATATCAATAGTTCTGTTTTAGTTGTAGATGTAACAACTTCGCACTAAGGAATATTAAACCGTGTGGTATCAATAGGTATTGCTTTTCTTTTGTATAGCCAAACACTACACATTTCAAAATAAATTTCTTTTATTATTCCTTAATCTGGCAAGTGGCAACCCTAACCGCAGGCCTGCGCGGGCGCAGCTAGACGACGCGGCTCCCACTTTCGATTTTACCGCACTAATAGTCCAACAATGGACTAGCTTCTTATAGTAGATATGGCACAAAGTATCTTTGTAGAGGTAAATTGTCCGAAACACGATTCAGTTGTCCCTTAAAATAGTGCATTTGCAAAATTATTGTCAACACACACACACTGGTCTTGACCACTGGTAAATTAGTAATTTATGAAATTTGTAAGTAGATTTCATCAATATTGTGTATTAGTGCAAATAAATAGATAATTTATTTATTACATTATTTACTTACAAGATACCTGGTGCAATTTGACTTATGTATGATTTAGTCAGTGAGTTGTTATTGCTGCGTATAGAGAAGCTATGCCAAGCATAAAATGTGTCGCAAATACGAAGACAACATTATTGTAACGTATTCCTTAAAATTTGAAAGTGACGTCAATTCATGGCGCATAAGATTTGTTCGTGGCTTTAGTTTTAATCAATTTTGCAAAATAACAAGTTAGTTTTGCCCTAACAAAGAGAAAATTCGTATGCACAGTTCTTACGTAAAATCAGAAAAGTTACTTACACTCGTAATTAATGCATTTTCTTTATTCCGTCCGTTCATATCGTCTTGAATAAATTGCACACTATGAAGAAATCGACCGTCTCATTAACATGAGATAACGAACGTATTTCCATTTATAGGCTTTTTGCGTTTTTCTAATGACTTCATAATTTATTGCGCTTTATCACGCCACTATTGTCATTTATCCGTTCAACTGCCGTTTGGTGAATGTTTAAACCAAAAGGTATTAAAAACTAAAGTACGTGATTAATATAAAGCGTAAGTAGGTACGATTTAATAACGTGCAATCAGCATCATTCGTCACTGAACACAAGACTTGTAAAAGATATATAAATAAATATCCTTCAATTAAGTACTCCATCCTTCTTAAAAATGTGACTTATGTTATTGCAGAAGTATCTTTACGTAGTGTATTTAAGGTATATCATCAAAAAAACTGTGTAAAATTATACAATGACATACTAATTTATTTATTACTGGTCTTAATGATTGTATTCGTGCCTATTTTCGCATTCGCCAACTACTACTTTCAAGGCTCCACAATAACTCTTTACCTTGTACAACATTTAAATTAAGCCTTATTATTTACGTTTTATAATCGAACAATTAACACATTTAATTGTCTCCATTACAAAATATTTTACAACGTTCAATCTATCCGTCTTTATAATTACAGTCGTTAATACATTCCATTAAGTTTATAAGTCTTGAGCGAGTGTTGCAAATCAGATTTTGCATACATTTAATTATATTAGCATACACACGAGTACGGGATACACGCAAAGGCTTGCCGAAACCATCCCTGCAAATTTAATAAGGATATTTTATGAGCAAGTCATATAAACCATCTAGAAGTGGCTTAACACTTTTTAAGGCAGCGATGTAATAGCTATTATAATTCAGACTTTAGTAGCTTGTTTTAAAGTCTAAAACCACTGACGTTCTTAAAACTGTAAGGGTTTAACGTTGGCATAATTATTCCTGTAGCAGATTACTTTCCGTTAATCTTTAATTGACCGTTCTTTTAAAAGAGCCAATGTTACTACTAGTAAGTCATTAGACAATTTTATCAATTTCAAAGCCTTCTTTACAAGTAAATACGTTTACCTACTAAGAAAGTCTGTGTGAACATCTTTGCAGAAATATAAATGATCTTAAACAGATCTTTTACAATTCGAAATTATGCTACTTACAATCATTAATAAGAAAAAAGGTAGGTAGTGTACAAAGTGCAGTTAGAAGCTTAAGGTTAAGTTCTGATTTTTCAATAGTCAAAGTCAAGACATATTCACGTTATGGCTAATTTAAAATTCTGATTTTTCAATAGTCAAAGTCAAGACATATTCACGTTATGGCTAATTTAAAAACGTAACCATTTGTCAGTAGTCATTTATGAAAATGTAATTTTAAAATGGGTCGCTTCATACTTTTATATGACTCAGTTATGTTTTATTGACGTTTGAAAAATCAGCCCTTAGTTGTATAAGTAGTTTAATGATATGCTAAAAATGACTCTAAACGTTTTGACTGTTAACTTAGCGCTAAAATCCACTTATCCAAATTGGCAATCTACATATTTCATTAATCACATTTTGTGCAATAATGATCGGTGCTATACTAACGATTATTTTGATTATCAAATTTTAATTTGAATTAAGCAATTTAGATTATGGACTTGAGTATATTGCGCTTTATGTTAATTTATCGTCTTTTTACTGACTTTTGACGTTTATAGACCATAAATTTTTAGAGGAGCTTCTGTGTTACTAAGAATGTAGAAATAAGATATGTTGCAATATTTTAGGTACTAATTAAAAACAGTAGACAAGTTCCCTACCTATTTCAACGCGTGAGGTAGTATTAGTAATATTTCATATTTACTGACCTACTACATTAGCAGTGAAGTGTCTTTTGAATTGGATAAAAGTGCTCTTAACTGTCTGAAAATAAGATTTTTGTACACATTTCTTAAACCGATATTGCCTTAGTTACGAATGTTATCAAGTCCTAAAAAGCTTTTTAATCGCTTTAAAAGTGAACCGTCCCATTGTTATGTCATATAGATTGATTTGGGGTCAGGGAGGTCTTTGCTGATGGACACACAATATCATTAACATTATGCTTTAGTAATTGATATTCAAGGCACCAACTCTTTTCAAAATGGCGTGATATTTGCAACCTTTTTTAATCAGGTCAATGATTTTTTTGAGTCACGTGTTTTCTTTTTGGGGTTTCGGTAGGTACGTGACAGGACTCAAAATTGCTTGTACTCACGACGCATAAACGGGAGTCAGTTCAAACAAGAGACGACGCGAGGTGCAAGAGATTTCGGCTCTTAAGGTGGTAAGGCGGCGGTGACCTCCATAGTACCCGGTAAAGTCTTTTTTTATGTACTTAGATACTTGCATACGAATATTTTTATTAGAAATACATATACAAATACATAAAAAGTAAATAGAGCAAATATTATAATTCGCCCTCTAAAGTTAACTCAAGCAATTTCTATAAAGTAAATAATGAGTAATAAATGCCTTACTATTTGCTGTTTAATCATACTCTACCATATACTAATTCCTTAGAAATTTACTGCAGTTTACTTATTCATAAATGCATAGAACATTACATGGAACCATTCATTTGCATAATTCCACGATCTAATCGATAGGACAAATCAATTAGCTCTTCAATCAGCCGCTTTAGAATATACGATCTACTAGTATCAGTTAAAAATGTATACGCCTTCGATATTTATAAAGTTGTCAATTCGACTAGGTACTTTCAGCATCATAACTTGCTGAACAACTATGTACAGTTGCCAGCACATTAGTTTATACATTTTTGTTGAAAACCCACCCTTATTAAAACAGCATAAGATAAGTGTTAACGTTGACGAGTTGTTGTCCGTACAATGGCAAAGTAACATTATTGTCTAGGATCCATAGAGATCTTGCCTTCCATAAACTTGAAACATCCTCCAGGCAGTATGATGAACAAATCTCAAATGATGCTGACTGTACTAGCACAGATTTATTCATGTTTTTATCTAGATTACTTCCTTGAACATATAATTTGCTTGTTTTGAAGAAAAATTTTCCTCTTCAGTCATCAAAATTGCTAAGCAGTACCCCTGAGTAGCAAAAATCTTCTCGACAAGGCAAATCCGTATGATTTTATTCATTCACCCTAACACTAACACTAAGGTGTTACCAATCTCCTCTTAATAACACTCTACAGGCATTCTAACTATAATCTCATTAACCGACTGTGTATCAAAATGACACCTTAGAACAATGGCGGCTAACATCAAACGCGCCGCCCGTATCGGCCGCCGCCTTAACGTATTTAAAAGACATTACGACATGATTGGGGCTAGTTTAAAAACGATAATTTTGTTGTTAGTCTCATGGCCTGGGGCCTAATATCTGGCACAGACGGGGCGAGAGCGGCCAGACCACCCAGCATGCATTTTTAATGCTTCTCTTTATTGGGCTGTGATTAGGTGCTGTGCTATGTGTATTCGATGACCACTGTCGGTTTTTCCTAACCTTCATCATGGAATTTTAGTTATTAATATGCGTAAAAAGACAGAAAACATATTTTTGCTATTTGTGTATTACACTATCTATAGCAAAACTTTATTCTATAAGGCTCAATAAACTCCAGAAAACGAAGTCTAATAAAATAATTCTTTTGCTTGCGCAAAGATTATGTTAGTATCTCTTTATGATTTGGTACATGATTCATGGTTTTATAAGTTGCGACTGATGCCATTACCCACCTATATCACAAGCAATGGATAAATATAACTATGACAAATTACCTACGGTCGTTTCGTTGTTGATTGTTCCTGTACAGTTTCTATGAAGTGTGTTTTCTTATAAACTTGATCTATGTTTATAGCCTCCGGTTTGAACAGGGAGTCAAGGAAAGCCAGCCAAATTGTGGATTCCTCATCTCGGTAGAGATCACCCACGAGAGCCGTCGGATAGATTTTATCGTGTTGCATGTAGTTTTACGCATAATTGGCGGGTTCTCTTAATAACGTCTCAATAGATGGAAAGTAGGCAATTAGGGCGCATTCTCACTGAAACGGGAAGAATTTGTCTTAAAAAATAATAAGTCATAATATAATATAAAAATATAAGTGCGGTTAATAAGGTTTTTTTCTTTTAAATTATTTTATTAAAATAATGTGTAATTATTATTTATTTCTTTTCATAACGCGCACTATTGGTGTCCATTTGTCCACTACTCTATTTAATTACATTAAAATACCGACCGACTGTTGTGAAAATATATCTATGCTACAATCATTGATTACAGAGATAAATAAAATAAGGTAGGTAAAAAGAATTAGAACTTTTAGTGCTTAGAACTCTTTAATCCTATCCTACGTTCACAAGATTTGATAAATATTGAAGATTCCCTATCCATATGAATGGGCCCTTATACCGGGTGTTTCATTTCATTATAATGACGAAAGAGATTGACGGCTTATTTGGAAACGCTAAACGGCCGATAATTACAACCTTCTCAATATATTATACGTAAGCCAACAAATACACTCGTCGTCATAAATAACGCAATGTTAATTTAGCAAAAAAGAATGTTCTGCAAATCAATCAGAAATCGTTTCTACCGCACTCCGCAACGCAAGTGATGAAAATGTGTTTGACCGCAATTTTGACTAAGTTAAAATTTACCACAATTATCATAATTTGATTTTTATGTAGGAAAAGCTCAAGGGACTGTTATCTTCTTTGGTTTATTAAGTATCTATTAAAAGGGATTGATCATTCCTCAGCGTCATCCATATAAGTATGTCCATACATTGAAAGTAAGTACACTTATTCACACATCTTGCATAGCTCTTCTCAGCACTAGCCCAAAATTGTCCCGAAGCTGTGGTGGGTCTTTATATGAATGTATAAGTGATCCTAGTGAGTCTTATGCAGAAATAAATGACTTTTCCTTGTATGACTTTTATAAATATACATTATGACAGCCTTTAAATCAGTTTTTTTTTCGAATTTTCCTTTCCTTACTCCGGTAACCATCTCTTTTCGTTTCCCTATCTTTACACCGTCGTGGCATAATAGCACAAGTCGTGCAAGCCAAAAACAAATTAAAAAAAAACGGTTTTTGTCAACCCTGCCAAACCGTCACTCCAGTTCGCAATGAGCTCGATCCGGGTCCACTTACCGGCCATTGTCTTACGAACGACACACTCAATTTAGAGCTCGGACTATGCTGCAGACAGTATACGGTATCTGACGTTTGTAGTTTTCCAAAGTTAAAGGAAGTAAAGTTATTCTTTCGCAAAAATTCGGAACACTTAGGCTGAGACTTTTCTGTTTAAACTTATTATTATTATTATTAAGAGCCTGTGGTGTCCCACTGCAGGGCAAAGGCCTCCCTACCCTTTCTCCAGTCCCCACGATTTTGGGCACTTATTTCCCAGTCTTTGTCGAACATGTCTAACTCGTCACGCCATCGTCTTCTGGGTCTACCACGTGGCCGTTTTCCATTTAGGGGAGTCCACTGGGTACAAATTTTGGCCCAGAAGTCTTCCGGCATGCGGCTGACATGACCAGCCCATTCCCACTTCAGTTGGGCAGCTTTCTGCGAGACATCAGTTAAGAGCGTTGTGGAGCGCAGTGTGGTGTTCCGGATGCGGTCAGATAATTTAACGCCTAGTATGCTGCGCTCCATTGCTCTCTGACAGACCTCAAGATTGGACCTCTGACGAGCGGTCAAAGACCATGTTTGGGCGCCATACGTGAGCACTGGCAGAATACACATGTCCATGATTTTACGTTTAAGGCATAACGGCGATTTACCTTTGAGAAAGTTCTTGAAAGACCAAAAGCTTTTCCAGGCATTTTCGATGCGTCGAGCAATCTCTTTTTCTTGTCTTGCCTGGAATGAAACTATTTGGCCTAGATAAACGTAATCATTGACGTATTCCATTTCGGCCTCCCCCACGTATATTTTGCGCTTGATGCTATTTGTCATCACCTTGGTCTTTTCCCTATTCATCCGAAGTCCAACCCCGAGGCTAGCAGTGTTCAGATCTTCCAGCATGCTGCTCAGTTCTGAGGGAGAGGTGGCAAACAGTACTATGTCGTCGGCAAATCGGAGATTGGTCATCCTTTTCTCGCCGACAACAATACCCCTCTGCTCCCATTTATATGTCAGTTTCCTGAATACCTCTTCTAATGTGGCTGTGAAAAGTTTTGGTGATAGTGGGTCTCCCTGCTTAACGCCTCTCTGGATTTTAAAGTTAGGCCCCGCCGTATGGATTTTAATAGCTGCAGTACTTGCTATATAGATGTTTTGTAGCAGTTTCACATATGTGGGTTCAACATCTTGGTTCAAAAGGGATGTGAATATATCTGGATGGTTGATACTGTCAAAAGCCTTAGAGTAGTCCACGAATGCCATGTACAGTGGAAGTCCGTATTCAATGTGCTTTTCTATAATTTGATTAATGGCATGGAGATGGTCAGTTGTGGAGAGCCCCCGGCGGAACCCAGCTTGCTCTGGAGGTTGGTGGGAATCTAGCTGTTTTGCGATGCGGCCTTCGATAACTTTAATGAATGCCTTGTAGAGGTGAGAGACAAGGCTAATTGGTCGGTAGTTTTGAATATCTGTTTTGTCTCCTTTTTTATGTAGAATTATGATGTTTGAATGACTTAAATTTAATTAAACTTAACAAACAAAAAAGTTATTTCGACTTAACTTTTGGTTAGACTTCAGAATTTCTACAAATCGGTATTTGTAGCCAGCTAAACGAGAAAAAACTCTGAGAGAACATCGTTATGGTAGAGCCGCAAGCCAAAATGTTGTGGTCAAAGTGATTTTTCAAAGGATTCTTTTGATTTAAAGTTTTATTTAGGTACCTACTAATAATGAACAAATAACAACAACGGAAAAGGAAAAAACATAGGATAAAATAACACAAAACAAAATTACACACATCTGGATAACCCATAGTATTATATTATCTGTGCCCATAGTATAGCGATAAAAAATAAGTAGGAGTAACTACTACGCAACCAGGCACGTTGCAAATTACCCAATCGCGCGCACTGCTCGTGGCATACGCACTATGCCAATTACATCGTTAGTTCCCTTCCTAATGAGCTGCCCAGGGCGCGATCATGGCCTAGGCTGGACTACTTAGCCCGTATTTATAGAGACGATCTGAGACCGGGCATGAATTAGCGGTGAATGCGTGAAGGGATATTTTTATCTTGTTTACGTTGAAAATGTATTCTTGCTTGACAAGTCCAAAAAATCGTGATACATTTTGAACCTATAAGAAAGGAGTGGTCTATGAGTAAGAAGATAAAAAAAATTGATCAATAATGAGCAGTATTCTTGTCATGAGATGTTTATATCATCGAGAGATGGCGCTAGCGTCACTTTAGGAATTAACTTTTTAAACTTCATTTAAGTTTTATAACAGAGAGAGGGTAATTGCTTTTCGCCAACGTAAATATTAAACAGTAAAACAACATAAATGTAAACCTTTAGTACCTAAAGGACAAAGTTATGTCAAAAAAATAAGTACCCTAATTAATCCATAAGTCATTAACGCATTTTACAATATTTCATTACGCACTTTTTTTTCTTTGTCTATAGTTTTCCGCCAACGTGAAATTTTTTTTTCCTAAAGTGACCCTAACGCCATCTAGTGAGAGCTGTAAAACGATGGGAGAAAACTGCTCAATAAAAACAATTGCAACAAAATATACAAGACTGTTTATCAATACGGGCCTTCTTTAAGTTCTTACTTCTACTTAGAACACTCATACGTAATGCGTTCCTCCTTCAATAAAGGCAACAGAGCGAGACAGCACGTGCAAAATGGACGTCGTTCGTGACGATTACGAATAAACCGCTTTAGATTTGAATAGAAGTAGGCACAGGCATTTCATACAGTCATCACTCGGATAATCACATACGACGAGTACTTACATTCTTAACATATCATCAAGTTATTGTAAAGGGTAGAATACGTAGGCAAACTTCGATTGCTTTTAATAACTAAATGGACAGCCAACTTTGTAATGATTCCAGGATTACACTGGATGTAGAGCGCTCTCAACCGGTCACTGTGGAAAGCCGTAGAAACCTCTGTTCAGCTCAGTTCAGTGGACGTCCTTTGGCTGATGATAATGATGATCCTAGTATCAATCATCAAGTTGAATGAGCTAGCATGTGTACCACATGTAATACAGTCCGCATCAAAAATATGTTATACCAATATTGCCGCCTAATGTCCAAGTTAATCAAACCTCCACAGATTATTTCACCGCTGACTGTACTCACTATTATCTATTGTTCTTGGTATTGTACCTAATTGGCTCGTCACTGTTAATCAATTTACAATGTCTTCGCGTTTGACACATGACAGTGACACTTCAAACGATTGCGCTTTAATTGTAACAATTGACAACTATGCGGCATCTAAAGGTCGTGCCTACAATCAGCTACTTTGTTGATAATTAGTGTTAAGGGGCTGAGGGTATTGGTGCGATTCGCACCGCAATGTTTTCAGATCGCGGTGCGAATCGCCCAATTGTTGTTTCAGAATGGGGTCATTCGCACCGGTCCGTAAACCTCGTGGTGCGAAACGCCCCTATACCCCTGTTACATAATCATAATAAAAAAATACTTACTAAGTTACCTACTACTGTTAAATAGTAGATACCTACTTAAACTTATTTGGAAGTTTTTATTGGACATTTGAATTTAACCTTAGAATATCTGTGGTTCATTTTGTGTTACTCTTATTTCACCTTACTAATAACAAACTAATTTTGTACTTACTTTATTAATATTATATGGTTGGTTACTAAATGCCAGAAGATTTATAACAATTATATGAAATATTTTATTTATATTAAATATTATCTTTTAAATACCAACTCTTCAAAACAACTGATGGTACATAATATTACCTTTAATTGAACACTTTAAGATAGTTACCAACCGTTCCGCAAATGTCAAACGTAACGTAATTAGAAAACATGATATACAGCCGCCTTAATGATCACCAGATCACTCTATACATACAGTGACATAAATTAAGAACAATGTATTATGTAAAATGCTTGTTGTTGTTTTAAATCAGTTACTACTTTGTTATCTCGCGCCAACAATAATTCTATTCGGTAATTGAAAACCTTTGCCTTGGAGAAAAGTTGTTTTATTTATACTTTATTTATTACAACGAAACACTTACAAAAAGTAGACTTAACGCCATATGAAATTCTTTACCAGATACCTTTAGGCTAAGCCGAACTTTTTACTCTTCAATTAGCTAGCATTTTCTAGCGACTTTGTCCGATTAAGAATCTGGGAAATTTTCACAAATAAACATGGGTTAAACACATACGTCAACTAACCAACAGACCTTTTATTTTAAACCTTTAATATCCATACTCGGCTACTTTAAATATGCCACAAATTAGTTTTTACTACTTCAATTTAATTAGTCATAGTGGTTAATACCACCGTGCTTCAAACTTTTAATTATTCCTAAACAGAAGTCGGTAATATTTAATTTTTTAAGCCGACTCATTAACTTCCTAAAGTGGTATTTGCATGTTTATCGAAATTAACGTTAATCAGCTTAACAGGGAGACAGTGAAGTTACAATATAAATAGGCACAGTATACTCACTATTTATCGACACCTGCATGAAATAAGTAGGTAGGTCTCTCCGTTGAATTCCATGGCATTTATCTAGTGCTATGCAATCCTATAGCTTTGTTTAATCAAACATTTTCACTAGATTGCTAACATGTTCTGTATGTATGGTACATGGTAGCAATCCCGTATCTAACTATTCTAATGTTGGTGATCATGAAAGATTAAAGCATTACAAAATTTTCACTGTTCCGTAAAGAGTACCTTCTAAATAAGACAAAATCCATCAATATTTATAAAGTATGGAGTCATTGGTGTGGCATTGAGAGTACTTGACCGGTTCGATGCTTCTGCCATAGAGAAAATAAAACACTATTCTTCTAAGCCATTCAGTGATGCCACGGGTATGAGTGTGTGCTACTTTATTTTCATAGTAACGTCTTCAAAAATGTAGCTGCTGTAGAAGACCGCACAGTAAGACAACCGTGCGTAGTTGCACTGTAGTCAGTCAGTCGTTAAATCGTTAATGGCACAAAAGTTGGAATTAATCGGCTAAGTCGCATTATGAGGCCGACGGACGATACACGTTTACAAATAACAAGAATAATATAAAGACAGCCTACTGATTTTGAAGAGAACTTACTCTTTCTTAAATGGAGTCATTGATTTTATTTAATTGATTTAAAAAAAGTTTTGATGGCGAACAAAAAAGGCATTATCGTACTTACAAAAAGTTCTTACACGAACACTTTTACTTATTTATATCAAAATTGTTTTCTAATGAAGGTGCAATTATGTACATTTTTACTCGGACTTATAATTAGAGATGTGCCGACTATGACTTTGGCCGACTGGCCGACTAGCCGACTAGTCGGCAACAAAATGGCCGACTAGTCGGCCGACTAGTCGGCTAGGCCGATCATTACTTTTGGTAAAATCCGGGTGACGTTGGAAATGAGATCTCTTTTAGGGATAAGCCCACCTTTGTTCACATTGTGACTTTTTATATTTTCTGTACATCTTGTAAGTGCAATTAAGAATATATAATGTTCGTGAGCGCGCTCTCGGCTATAGAATTGGCGCGCGGCCCGCGCCCACGCGGACCTTACTTACTATACTTAGATACTTCTAGTATTGTTTTATTTTATTAATTTCGAGATTGAATAACTTGGATGTCAAAGGAAGAGGTCCTATTTTTTATGTTATAATTGAACCTACTTATCTATACTAATATTATAAAGCTGAAGAGTTTGTTTGTTTGTTTGTTTGTTTGAACGCGCTAATCTCCGAAACTACTGGTTCGAATTGAATAATTCTTTTTGTGTTGGATAGTCCAGTTATCGAGGAAGGCTATAGGCTATATAACATCACGCTACGACCAATAGGAGCAAAGATATAGTGGTAAATGTGTAAAAAACGGGAGAAAGAAGTCACTATTCCACGCGGACGAAGTCGCGGGCAAAAGCTAGTTACCAATATTTATTTGCTTTAACCTATATTTTGTTATTTTATAAAAGACTAAAGGAAGAGTTCCTATTTAAATATTCTACCAATTATTAAATTGTATTGTAAACTGAAATTGTGATTCTTATAATAAAAAATAACAAGAGTAAAGGTACAATTTCATTTCAATCACTCTATTTTTTAAGCATTTTAACATGAGTGAGAAGCGGGCCGACTAGTCGGCGGATTTAGCCGACTAATCGCCGACTAGTCGCCGACTACAAAAATGGCCGACTAGTCGGCTTTACTGACTAGTCGGCGACTAGTCGGTACATCTCTACTTATAATACCAACCTATTAACTTATGAAAAGCAGTCCACGTCTAGTGAGGTTATAATTAATAAGAAGACCACGCGAGTAGGTACTTACTTGCCTACATTACATTCTTCTCAAAACTACTTCTTTATTCCAACTTACACCAACTGCCCACTGGTCCCTAGAACTGCGCCGGGCTCGGCATAATAATTGTGGCCAGTAATTTAGTTGTCGCGTGTTTATTAAATTATGTCGTATTTATGAAGATAAGTGGCTTCGAGGATAACAAGTCCGACCTCGCATAGGGGCAGTTTTTGAAAGTTATGACTTGGTTATTTACGTATTTGTGTTAGTTAATAACACTTTATGAATAATGAATCTTTGTCTTACCCAAACTAGAATGTAGCAATGAGTAGATGAAATGAATACTCATAGGTAACTGACGGGCAATGCATCGGAAACAACCGTCTAACTAAATGTATTTCTTTTAAACATCTAATAAATTATTATTTTTACGGAAATAAGTAATAAGATCGAATGAGCAATGAAATGAGTACCTAATAAATAAACACTTACTAATTAAAATTATTTTCAAACCAGTTTCCCATACTAACTATATCTGCTAACTAACAATGGACGACCTATCAACTTTAATTAGGCCCATTCAATTATCTTCGCCTTAAAAGTACAAAATAAAACCACCTGTTTTTAAGTGATATTTTTTGAACAATGCAATTACATTTTGCAACAGTAGTAAAGGTTAGCCGACACTACTTATTTGAAGATGCATGTAACGGCTACTTTATTTGAGAACAATGCTGGACATTTATTATTTAGCTTCTGAGTGATTTTAATATGTATAAGGAGAGATTTATTTAGACAACGTTACACTTATCCGGCAATTCTATCTGTCTATATATCTAGTCTGACTAATTTTACTAGCTACGGATAAAAAATGCGATAAATTTATGATTCAATAACATATTGTTTTCAACTAACACTTGTGTCTAAAAATTAGTAGACTGCAATTCTGCATCAATCAGAAATCTGAAGTCTGACTGAGCAGAGCCATTATTTTGATAATTTATTCTTCATCTCGACCCACTGTGTGGTCCGAAACTCCGAAGTATGTACTCATCTTTACCAGCACGAATATTTAATCAACTACCAGCAATGCCAGTAAATGAATTACCTTTAATTTGTGTTATCAAGCCTCGACCGATCCTCGTTACGAGCTAGTCATTCAGTAAATTTGTTAAAGAGTCAGTCATTTTGTGACTAAAGAGTCAGTCGTTTGGTGACCAACCCGTAATTGACTTGAAGACAGGCATTATGCACATGAGTCTGCTAAATGAGCAAGATATTGATGTTTAAAATGATGCATTCAAATCAGGCAAAGTTGCATGTTTTGGAAAATAAAATGTAGGGGCTTCGAAATTGCACGCTCAAACGATAATGCTGAATTGTTTATGTAATAATAAGTATCTCAGTAAACAAATTATTTATCAGATTGTTTATTCGCTATTACACATATTCAATAGACAAGTATAGAGCTGTTACTAAACATGACATGATCCTACCTCGGTCGCAGATCAGTACTGTCTGGTTTGATTTTCAAATTTGATACAGCCTGAAAGAAACTATAAAAATCTCTGTATAAAATAAATACCTACTCATTGGTACCAGTACGCTTCGTTGTGTATTGGGGCGTTTCGCACACCTCAGTTTTCGGACCGCGGTGCGAATCGACCAGGTGCTGTTACAAAATGGGGTCATTCGCACCACCAGTGCTTTAGCGGGCAAATCACTCAAGGTATCTTTTGGACCTATTCAATAGACCACTGCGGTGCGAATAACCGCATTCTGAAACAACACTTAGTGAATTTCTTGAAAGCTCGTGGTGCGAAACGCCCCAATACCCGGTTCGTCATGGTATCCATGGAGTTTCCTCCACTTATGAGGAATCTAACCATTCCAATCTTGATCAACGATGTGGGTTAACGATCCCGGGTTTTCCGTTTTGAGATTCGAGTAAGTGACTGGACAAGTCAGAGGCGGATATTTATTTTATTGCAAGTCCATTTCTATATTTATTTATTTAAGAACTTTATTGAACAAGTAACAGTGTACAAAAGGTGGACTTAATGCTAAAAGCATTCTCTCCCAGTCATACATGTATCATATAGTTCTTCTTAGTCATATAGTTCTTTGTTAGTTTCCTAGAAATGGTGTCATAGTTATATGGTTTTAAAAGTTAATTTATCAAAAATTTAAAAAGGGTTCACTCTAAACATATAGGAGGCTTTTACAATTATGTATTACCATGTGCAGCTCCAGCTCTAAATACTAAAATATAGATAAGCAGCCGAATCGCATTTTTTGTATACAATCAATTTGAAATTGGAACTTGAATAAAAAAAACATCATCTTTTACCATCAGGTGAGATTGTGGCCTAATATCTGCTTAGCTATACCTATTCTATTTTTAAAAATAAAAACCTGAAAAATAATTTAGAACGTTCTATAAACGCTTAAAGTTATCAACATAATCCCACGCATCCTACGTAGTAGGTAGTGGTGTATATCATGTTTACCTCATTAAGACTCCGCAAGTGAAGTTTGATTTCATTACAAGTTTTCTCCGCGTATGTGGCCGCAATAGTATAAATTGTCTGTATTATAATGGGGTAACCCTACACTCTCTGATTCAGACGCATTTTATCAGTATGAGTAAAGATCGTTAGTAATTTTGTTACAATTGTTAATTATACACAGATGGAAATAAAATTTACTTCAGAATAGTTCACAAATAATGTTGTTTGTACATTTTCCTACCTTTAAATTATTTTAAAAGAATATGGAACTATTTCATGTCCAGCGGGCCTAAGATGCGCGCCTATTTATCATGTCGGGGCAATCGATAAATTTCAAATGTCATTTTATACTTAATAAAAAAGATTTTACTAACTTTAATGTATGTCTTTGTTGTTAAAAGCAACTAGGATTGCCTGACAAGTGAAAAAAATGAGGGAAACATGTTGTGTGTGGGAAAATAAAATTATTTTATCGACGCGATAAACGCTATCGAGGCGTGCATGTTGGTATCCACTCTCTACAATTTCTTGCTTTCTACAATATGGATATCAGCAACAACAATGGTAGGTACCACATCAACACCCATCCCGAGACCGAGAATAGAACCCGGGACTCGGGTAGTATACCCATTTAAATGTTAATAAAAGTAATTATCAGTCTAATCCTATTTTCTATCCCCCATAAGATGCCAATATTTCCTGCCGCACCACATTCACCCCACATACGATCGGGTTACCAATTATGAAGTAACGAGCAAAGATCGCGACTTGAGTCAAGTCGAGGCTCTGAGTCGTATCGACCTAGTAGCAATTACCGCGTTTTTGGATTCGAATTGCAATCGGATATGTTATTTGGAATTGTTTTTGGCTTAAGAATGAATATTAATTTGAGTTCAATATCTATAAGAAAGGAACGTCAGATAAAGAATGTCATTCTTCTTCTACAAACGCACATTTTCACAAGAACGCGTTGAGATAATAAAAAAATTGTAGCAGATCATCCGTCTCTTACAGCATAAATGTTTAAATAAATTTATATAATTTAACGCAATATAGGTAAAAATACTATAATTACATCCTGTGTGTTGTTACTACTACGTATAGAGAAGCTATGCCAAGTAAAAAATGTGTCGCAAATACGACGACTAGATTGTGACGTTTTCTTTGAAAATTTTGAGACGAATTATGATTTGTACCACGATTTCATGACCGGGTCATCAATTTATGGAGCACAAAATTTGTTCGTGATGACAGTTCCATGCGCTAGTAATAGTAGTTCAATGTTTTAATCGCACATTTGGCAATTGCATGAAGCAAAACTCCTATGGCAAGTGCCCTCCTTCAGCCTATAATATTTAGATTTGGCAAAAAAAAATCTTACAGGGTGTTCACATCCAGCTATCGCCATTATTTACTGGCATTATACACTGGCTGGACACACACAAAGCTGTCATAAAAGTTCGCATCCTAAAAAAACAAAATGTCAACATATTTAGGCCCGCTAATGGGCATCGGTCTTTCTTACTATTGCACAATCTGTGTGGTCGGGTCGTCTTTTGTTTTGCGTAATACAAACATCGTAAAACAGTGGTCTATCTATGAGCTAAGACTCCTTTGTATGGTTATGGTCTTCCGGTTGGAAGTTTTTGCTTAGGTGGGGGGTCGTTTCATATTTCTGTAAAAATTCAACTGTCGTATGTTTAAAAAACATCACTAGAGGTTTATTTATTTATTGATACTACAAACAAAACAAACTTATACCTTTAATTTGAAGGGATCGTTTTCATTATGACTCCTCTCAAATTCTAAATTAATCTAATGGCAGAGCGTACTAATATTTATGAACACTTTATTTTATACTCAATCTGTTTTAATTCACTGATTATTTTACTATAAAGGTCCATGAACTGTAAGAGCAATGCAACATTACTTACATTCATAGATCTACTTCAACCATTTGATCACATAAATAGAAAATCACTGAAGCAAAATATCATAGCACGTGGTAGCAATTCTACCTTATCTAAACATCCACTTAGCGATATTTTTATAATATTGAAACACAAAAATCTGGTTCATGTTTCACAAGAGAGGTCCTGTCAAAATATTGGCGCCAATACCGTGTAAAAAATGTTTTTAAAAAACTCCCGCCCGGGTTGATAAGTTTTTAAATTTGTGTTTTTTTTGGCGGACCACGCAAGGGTAACTGAATTCGTACAGCCATGATGTTTCGTTCTTAAAAATATCTTTATTGTTTATGATATTTCTTGAAGTAGAATGCATGCAATATAACAATACCTACTTGCATACATTTCTCTTAATGTGGTGGTCGATTTTTTAGGGTTCCGTAGCCGAATGGCAAAAAACGGAACCCTTATAGTTTCGTCAAGTCTGGCTGTCTGTCTGTCTGTCCGTCCGTATGTCACAGCCACTTTATTCTGAAACTATTAGCATCACACCGCTGAAACCTGGTAGGTAGGTGTATCCTCTTTACCGCTTTCCGATTCAGGTACAAAAAAAATGAAAAAATGATATTATAGGGGGGCTCCCATACATGTTTTTTTTTTTACTCAAACCTATACGTGTGGGGTGTCTTTGGATAGGTCTTTCAAAATGACATTTAGGTTTCTAAAACCATTTTTTCTAAAAGTCTAAGGTTTGAGATATAGACGCTTCCAAAGTGGTAAAATGGGCGTCCCCCCCCCATCTAACTTTTGAACTAAGGAAGTGAAAATTTTGAAAAAAATACGTAATGTAGATCTCAACATAAACTTTCAACGAAAATTAGTTTGAGCGAAATCGAACAAGTAGTTTTTGAGATATATCACATTTTTATCAACCGCAAATAAACTTTGTCTTTCATACAAACACTATGAAAAACAAAGTTATATTTGCGGTCAATAAAATATTGTGGTATTTTGGCTAAGTGGAAGTAAGAATCCCTAATTCAGTTCAAGTTGGCACGGAACCCCCAGTGCGCGAGTCCGACTCGCACTTGGCCGGTTTTGAGCGTTCTTTTAGTGTGGGAATGGTTTACTCTATATTTATTTAATCAAGTTTTTGTTATTAATGACTTAAACAACAAAGCCACTCACCGTTACACGCCAGAAATAGTGGCGTCGTAAACCACAACTATATCAGTCGTACTGCCCGCTGCTTATTTAATTCTCCACTTGATTTCACTAGATTTATTACGCCATTAATTAGAATCAAAATGAAGGCACCGCGAGTTAATTTCGTTTTAACGGTCTCAATTCGCTAATAACCGCCGCTCATTCATTACGGCCATTCTGCGCCGTCACCGTCTTTTGTTTTCGTTTTACCGAAAATCATCTGCGCATAAATTGGTACTTTTTCAAACGCCGACTCATTCGAAATTCAAATTAAGAACTAGTTCTAGCTTTGTCGCCGATCAAGATTTCGTATGCGGCCGTCCTTTTTTGTCGGCCATGTCTGTTTGTTTTGAGCGGGAGCATCAATTATTTTCCAGTTTTAAATTAGCTGTGGCGCTATGTGCTTCTCGCTCGTTTGTTGGGTGACGGTTGTTTGTCCTTGTCGCGCGTGGTATAGTTTGTTTTGTGCGTGACGTGCCCCGCCCAGCGCGCGGCGTCTTTGACCGGTAGCGGGCATCGTTATGGCTTTTTTTTCCTATCGGGTGTGTATGTCCGGCCTAATATTTGTGTAGGATAACCAGAAAAAGTCGCTTTGTGTGCTGTGGGAGGTGCACTGTGCCTTTGCCTTCATATTGTTTGCGTTAATCACTTGTTGTGATAGCCTTGTGCTAAGTAGCTGCGTGGGTAGACCGCTAACTAAATTGCCATTAACGAGTTAGCAATCTTCGAATGATATCAGATATGATGATGTCATCAATCCTATGACAAATAATTTCTCGTTAACTCTATCTACAAACATTTAGGTTTAAAACATTACGTAAATACCCACGCATAGACAGGACATGTAATCATTTAAAAACACTTAAGTATTTCCTCACGTCTATTAAAGTAATTCTTACTCCCAATCATTTAAAAACGGTGTTTTCTAAATAATATGGACGGCCAAGGAAATGTTTTTTCTTCATACGTCATGTTCGGTTGCCGGTGCTAAAGCTATGAGCCTTACGACACTCTCTGACGCCTCAAAGCTTTAAATTAAAACCAACAAGGCGACTTTAAAGTAGGTATTAGAAAAATCAATAATATGTAGGTAGGTCTATGTATGACAGATGTCTGATGTATTATCTCGAATTTTTAGGTCCAGAATTTAATTATTGACACAGACGAATTGAAAAATAGGTTGAATTAAATAAAATATACTCGTAAAGCCACCTAGACATTTGGGCCATTTATTTATCGTTTGGGCTAGCTCTATCCCAGTACACACGCACGCTAAGCAGGATTCCTACTATGAAAAACGAAATCCGTCAATACGATTATCGTTTTTCGGATCCGAAACATTTTTAGTATAAAATCCTCACTACAAAATGCTTCGGATCCGCAAAACGATTATCGTTTTGACGGATTTCGTTTTTCGTAGTAGACCTCCAGATTCGTCGGTGGCGTGTTGCGATCTGCGATAGCGACAGCGACACGCGACCGCCTTACCATTCGTTAATTATGCCTCAATGACTTGCGTTGTCGGAACGGATTTTTATTTGACTTGGCCAGCATACTTGGTTATAGGGCTTTTATATGGAAAAAAGAAATACAACATGAATTATTTAATGGAACGTAGACTAACGTTGTAATTCCAGCATTTCCAGCGTAGACTAAAACTGTACTGGTTTGCTTGTTCTTGACGACTGGATGATATTATCTAATCTTTTACTTAAATTCTGTTTAGTTAGTTTTGTAAAACAAAAAAACGTGTTAAAATTAAACTACTATTACGCCTATAACATAATGGTGATTTGGAAGTCTAATATGAAAGCAAATAAAGGTTTACACTACGCGTTTAGTTATCAAACTTTATATAAAGTCAAAAGAACTAGCACGAAATAACGATCTTGTAAACCAAATGTAAAAAGGAGGTCAGTATTATTTGTCGTAGGGTAATTTCCCTACTTAGGTATTTAGTTAAGTTGTTCTACTTAAACTATGCACTTCGTTAGAAAGACCTCGCCTCTACGGTGGCATAATTTTCTTGTCAAATCTTTAGTGCTTAAAAGATTATGTGATATATTGCACACGTAATAAGCTTTCATTAAGTATACTTACTTACTAAAGTAGTGCAAAAGTGGCAGTAAGTCGGCATAACACACTAACGCCGTTAGTACACCAACGCATTCGCATGGGGGCAATTCACTAACGGCAACATCACCACTGAGTTCGACGTTGAGGTTTAATTTCAGAATAGCTTGACGGTTCTTAATGCGCTGCTCAATGTTGAAAAAAAAGAAAATGAAAAAAAAACTATTCTAATTAAAGAAAATGGTCAAACTATCTTATCGTTCTCGATGACAGCATTGTCATTTGCTTAGTGGTTCGACATACAGCGCGATGCGATATTGTAAGAGCTGTAGATACCTATTATGCAATTTGTTAGTACAACAAAAAGGGTTTCGAAATAAAACCTGTTTCAATCATAAGCATTAATTGATTTCTCACACTGATAAAGTTGCGAAAGTAACTTGAATTTCGATTAACACCTGTATCTTTGCCATAAACTTAATTTTACGCGAGTTACGCATTTGAATAATCAGTTGATTATTACTCTAATTTTAATAACGTTGATTATGGTCAACAATACTTACTTTAGAGTAGTGCTTCAGAAGTCACCATATAGTAGGTATAGATAGACGATAATAAAAATTATTACCATTGAAAAAAATTGTGGTAATGCTGACAATGTTCTTTAAGTACTTTAAAAAAAACGTACCGGAGTGGTTAAATAAATTTAATGCAACTGCCAGGGGTGACAGAATCGATGTTAAGCCAATTTGTGCCTCAATATGTTAAATCTATTATTATTTACAGATGAGCAAGTTAATAGTAGGGTGGATTAAGGGAAGCTGTTTGCAGCGTATGTCCCTTTATTTGTCAAAATCCATTTGAAAGGCAATTCAAATTAGGTTTTATTGTCATGTTATTTTATTATTGACAATAAACAAAATGTAAAGTAGCTATTCCATGCCTTTTACCTAGTGTAGAACTCGTCATGAAATAAATAAATGTGCGCCTGTCAATCATCTTTATTTATAATTAGGTAGTATCCTATCGAAACATAATTTTAATCTGTGTATTTTTTTTGTTTCAGGTAATTGTCATCATTTCATCAAGCAAAACATGATCGCACTAAATTGGGAAATCATTCTAAAATATTCTCGATCTGCAAAATTTTCCGATCCTCAAACAAAGTGCTATTTTCAAAGAGATAACACTTTCACCCTTATTTGCTTTACAAATAACTCTTTCTCATCTCTCAAAACATTGATGTTCGTTTAAAAACAAAGCGGTTTTGCTACAAAGCTCCCCTCTAATGTTTTTAACAGGCAGGGGATTCGTCTCGGATTGTGCATTTTGTGGAATTCAATTTAAAATTACACCGTTAATCTGGCGCCATGATTTGGCAGTAAATTAGTTTCAATATTCAACTTTGTGAAATTCATTTTCTTTTCTAACGAAATCGGTTGACGAATTTGATTCAATGAAAGTTTCAATATTTCTTTATACTAATATAGAAAGCATAGTAAATTAATTACTTAAAAGACCAATTTTGAACTTGTAGGAAGATTTGAAATTACTATTTCAGGTCCAATCAAACGTAGAGAAAGTACATTTTTTTCCAATAAATTAGTTGAAATATACATAAAAGAAAATCATAAAACGAGTTTACGAATCAAATAACAAAACCCTATCGCGCCCGGCTTCTAAAATCTATCACAATAAAAGCGCAACAAAAGCATCGGCAGTCGGACTACCGAAAATAAAATCGCTAACGAAAACATACGACTATCGACAATAGATATTGTGGTCTAAACGCGCAATAAGTCCGGCTAGTGGATCGGAAAATGACAGAATAACACTCCCGTGAACAGAAATGGAAGTCATAATGGGACATAGTAACCGATTGTACGGGCGCGGCGGCGCGGCTAAGATGGGGTGTCAACACTGTTGTGTTTTTTTTTACTTTTTATGTCGCGTCGATGACACTCGTTTATTTTTATTTTAAAGTTGTGTTTGAAGCCAGTATTTTTTTACTTTGAAACCGACTCTACATTCAGTGGTGAGTTTTAAAAAAAATGCATTCGTTTGCACTTTGTCAATCAAATCATGAAATGATCTAAGCAAAAGAGCGTAGCATAGTGTCAATTAAAATAAGCCTCGTCTTTCTCCTACCTTCGGCGACCACAAACGACACTGTCTGAAATGGAGCTAAAACGAAAACAAATAGAAACACAGCGACGCGTTTTGCACCTGGACGTGTCAATTTGGACTCATTTTTACTACTTAACAGTGGTGTGGTAACTAATTGTGCTCCTATTTAACAATACCGACTAGGTTAGAAAGACAGTTCTATTGTCTGAAACAGAGTTTTCTTGTGGTATTACCAAACATGACAGAATTTCTTTCTAAAGTATTAAACTTATTTACTTACACCCAGGAATTAACGTACTCAGGGTTAAGATTTCTAAGCTTTGGGGCAGTTTTCATACCTTAGTAATGTTAGCCTGTAACGTGCCACTGCTGGGCAAAGGCCTTACCTCAACTATGAGGTAGTTTGAGCCATACTCCACCACGCGGGCTCAGTGCGGATTGGTGAAGAGGTGTTTGCAACCTAACCTAACCCTGCTGTCAAATGTTATCAAGCCCATAGGAATCTGTTTGGGCTTAACGACTAATATCAATTGATATTAATATTAGTTTTCATACAATTCAATCAATCGTGATCAACTTCGTCGTGATATTCTTAATTTTATTCCTATTTTAATCGTGATATTTTTAATACGACCTTAGCCTTAGCTAATTTAGGTATGTTACATAAAAAACTTTTACACTTTACCCATTACGTCGCTTGCGCGTCGCGACGTCGATTATGGCCGCTAGTGCTGTTAAATCGACTGAGCCATCGAATTAGCTACACCCACGTGTCAGCTTAATGATTATTTGTAGAGATGTGCCGACTATGACTTTGGCCGACTAGCCGACTGGCCGACTAGTCGGCAGCAAAATGGCCGACTAGTCGGCTAGGCCGATCATTACTTTCGGTAAAATCCGGGTGAAGTCGGAAATGTTCGTGAGCGCTTTTGGTTCGTAGAATTGGCGCGCGGCCGGCGCCGCCTTGAAAAACTTTAGTCTTTATTGCCATTTTTTGATTAATGATGAGTATGTACTACTCATCATTGTTTTGTTTGTTAACTAGAATCTTATTAAGCTATAGTATAATAGTTATTTTTTGTTGCTGAAGTTTATTTTACTTGATCTCTAGATCTCAGTCCAATTTATTATATTGAAGTAGGAACTTGTTTTATATGTATAATATACAAAGTGCACATAGAACAACTTCCTATTTCTAGGTTGTAGTGTAAAGTAAACCTACCTACTTATTTCTAATATTTTGTTTAAAAAAAAATTGTTGATCCAATTGATACTTACTTACTATACTTAGATACTTCTAGTATTGTTCTATTTTATTAATTTTGAGATGAATAACTTGGGATGTCAAAGGAAGAGTTCCTATTTAAATTAGCTACCAATTATTAAATTGTATTATAAAGTGAAACTGTGATTCTTATAATAAAAAATAACAAGAGTACAGATAGATACAACTTCATTTCAATCACTCTATTTTTTAAGCATATTAACATGATTGAGAAGAGGGCCGACTAGTCGGCGGATTTAGCCGACTAGTCGCCGACTAATCGCCGACTACAAAAATGGCCGACTAGTCGGCTTTACCGACTAGTCGGCGACTAGTCGGTACATCTCTAATTATTTGCTTAAATCACTTAGAGTGAGTTCCTTAAATATTGACTTTAACATGTAAGTACTTAACTTTTCATTCGTCAGCCAAAAGAACAACTCGGTGTTAGCGATGAGGCGTATTTATCGTAACAGGTATTTATAACAAGTATTTAAATATCGGGCGTAACAGCTGTTCCTCGTAAGATAAATATCTGTTCTATGAAGTCACTGTTACCAGTACCCACTGTTATGAGTACGCAGCGTACCAACACTTCACGCGCTGTTATCTGTTCAATCTGATAAATACTAGGTGCGTCTCTTTCTTTCCCGTGGCTTTCTAGCGGCTAGAAAGAGATGCACCTAGTATTTCATATCTTTACCTGACAAAATAAAGTTGACCCCTTTACGCATTAGTCAACCAAACATAACAAGTGTCTTTGTTATTTGGTTCTTGACAATACTGATCTTTCTTCTCCGTCTTCCATAGTACATTTGAAAGAGAAGCACCTAGTATTTTAAAATACAGGAAAGTGTGGTAGTCACTTGACATAATACTTCGTTTAATCAACTATGACATATTTAATTTAGTTTCTTAACTTTCTTGATAAAACGTTCGGAAACACAAATAATAATAACGAATATACCTATGACATTAAAAAATAACTGCACGTTATTTTGAAGATCTTTCAAAATTTTGTACAAGTAATAAGTTTGCTAGTGGTAATAACTTTCCATAAACTTATAATTTATATAAAGTAAGGTCTCTTTTCTGTAATAAATACCTAGACGAAATATAAATATTTTTATTTTTGATCCTTGTTTCCGAACGTGCAGTTCGGCAGCGCCCCTAGCGGACTACAAGAATAAAGTGATTCTGACAATCAGCTGAGGTTGCGTTACACTTGCTGTCCGCGACGACCACGTTCACGAACACTTACTTTAACGTTCTACTCTACTTGACCACTGCGGTCGTAGTAGTAAATGGCGGAAATTGTTAATATATTAAAACAAATTTGATAAATAAGTATATACCGTTGCAAACTGACAGTCCTAAGCCTGATATGCATGAAGAAAAGTTTTTGATTGTTTTTTGATATTTATGCTGTTTGTTTATAATAAATAAATATTTTTTAAATACTCCTATACCTTATCTCTGAAAATAAATCTGCATTCTCTATGTGGCTGTCTAAACAATTACTTACCGAAACGCAAACTTCTCTTAGTAAATAAGCCTTATATCTCCTGCATGTAATATGTAGTTATTTGTGACTGAATATGAAAATAACAGGGAGTATTTTGTAACAGGTATTTGGAACAGGTATTTTTTGATAACAGGAACAGCTGTAACAGGTATTTAGTTTTACCTGTTACGACCCATGTCTACTCGGTGTACCTACTTAGGGATACTTGATAGCGACTGCATACCATACCATTGCGGTTTCAGACGTTTTAAAATTATGTTGACTCATCTAGATGTCAATGAAGATTTATGTTATAATACCACCAAACGAAATGTCCTTAGCTTAAATAATGGAACATTTATGTCACCATAACAATATTAAAATATTAATATTAATTCTATGTAATTCTATGATTTGGTGCAGCAACCCGCAAAGATATTAATTTTGTCATTTACAAATCTTTGATTTTTAAAGCTAGACTGCATATATACGAAAATGACAGATAAATAGTTGGGACACAACTGAACCGTTAATTGAATAGCCTTTAAAGATTGCACATACCTAGTTGAAAATAAATAAACAATACACAGGTAACACTAACCACTTTATGTGCATCGTCTCATAAACAATTTACTTGGTTTCGGCGCGGTGAAAGGATTGATTACTTTCCAAATCTTTAACCTTCGAATATATGGACAGATTACACAGGTTAACTAGACCACCATACTCAATCAAACCATACAGGTCGAATTGATAACTTCTTTTTTTAAAAGTTTGTATAGGATTATAACTTCATTTCTTTTTTTAAAGTTCTTCAAAAACAAAACTGCGTACCAACGATACGCATGATTGCGTACGTGCGTGGGTATTCGCATGCGTTACCAATGATATGGCTTAGAAATATGACAACGAGCCTAATTACATAGTGAAACACCACACTATCCAAGTTGCTATTATCACCCCAAAATAAGTCAATATTTTGTTTATGTTAACTAACTTCCAAAGCATACCATCAAAGACAAAAATCGCAGACGTCCACATAAGAAAAAAGTCCCGACTAACTAATTAAGCCGAAGTGGAAATGTGCCAGAGATCCTCGGCCGTTTAGATCGCCCGATTGCGCTCTCATTTAGATCGGGTATTTCTGAATACCAGTTGCACAGCAATATATTCGCGTCGTGCTTTGCTTAAAAAGACAAAATGGCTCCCGCGTTTATCGGGCTATCAGCTGATCGCGAATGGCGTTCGCATTTGTCAGCGCGAATGTTTTAGACGATTGCAATAAAGTAAGTAAGTTAATGTAAGCTTTTATCGAAAGTGTGCTGCTTTAAATATTTACAAATGATCCGTTTTTGTTTAATTTAACCTACTCGTATATCTCAGATTTTAAAATACTTTAAGTTATGTTATGCATATTTTAAAACTTCTGGCTATGACTATAGGTAAACCGCGAAACTAAGACGTCTCTGACGTCACTTTTGTTGTATTTTTCTCCCAAATAATGTACTCCATATTTTTATTATGAATTAAATGTTCTTTTTTAGAGTAAAAGAAATATCGTTTAATTCATATCAATGTTATGGAGTACATTATTTGGCAGGGAAATGAAAATAAAGGCGACAAAAGTGACGTCAGAAACGTCTCAGTTTTGCGGTCGACCTATAGTTTAAAACAGGCGTGTTCAAATGAACCAATTATTTGTAAAAACTCATGTTTGACGACAATTTCCTTCTCATTAATAATTAATACCACCAACCATGTTTTAAGTGGTTTGTCCTAACTGCAATGCAACTCTAGGTAGAAAGGTAATGTGTTTTCAAAGCTAGCTATCAAAATAAAGCGTACATCTTGCGCTAACGCATGTTTGTTAAGAAAACTTAACTAGTTGTCAACCTGCCAGCAATAACATCCAGTTTGCTGAAAGACGCAATTTTTCAGGGCAGCCAACCGTAACGACTGAAAGTTAATTTTAACTCAAATTGGATGACACATTGGAAGCATTTAAGTCTGCCGCTTTGATGTCAAAAAATCTTAAATTGTCTAACCGAACCGAATATAATTGAAATTAGGAACTCACGATACTTTTAGACATAGGTAGTTACTAAGTATCTGGAGCTTAGAAGCATATGGGCGGATGTGCAGGTCGGGCAATTTTTTTTTATTGAATAACAAAGAAAAGCGCTTTTTTCTCTTTCCATACCACTATGAGCTGTATTTCTATCCCTTTTCTGGGCTAAGATAATTCCGTGCATAATGTCGGTTCTAACAGCTTTTCTAAAATCATTAGAACCCTAAGGTTTTATTTTCACTTCCTCCTTTCTGCGTCTACATTGCTGTATATTTCTTTTGGTGGATTGTTAGTTTGGCCCTTATGCCTAAAAAAAATAATCGCACGAAGGCTACGTAAAAGGAGTTACGCCTTTATGATCCAAACAGTGATTTAAAATATTCATCGGAACTAAACTTCCGACATTATGCATCTAAGATTCTTTTAATAATAATAAAACGGTTGTGGATAAACGGCTATATGCCTTTTGTGTTAATAACTTTGTAAATGCATCGGTGGGCCAATGTGAAAATAAATCGTTATGCATGTGAACTTTTCAAAACATGGTGCCAAAAAATTTGCAACATCGGGCATTATCCATTGGTCATGGCGTGTCAAATAACTAACACTGAATCAGTTTGATACGTTGTGATTGGTCGTTGCGCCATCGTTTGTCTGGCCGTCTGTCACTTTGCTCCTTGCACGCATATACATTTCGGTGTTTTTGTTTTTTTCATGTCTGATTTTTAATTAGATAGACCAAAATGACATTTGGTGAGTTGCCACTTATTTGTAACTAAAAAATAGTGATGTTCCTAAGTAATCAGGAAATTCAATTTATCAATTGATTTCCTATGCTTATTAAATTCAAATTCATTTATTCATTCATGTCAACAAGTGGACCAATTACAAATTACAATTACAAAAACAAATCAAAATACAATGTTAATATCAGCCCGTGCATGTACCATATCACAGTGATACATGTACAGGCAGTCAAAACGCTCGGCGAAAACGCGCAGTATCCTGTTTGGGCTGGCCCGCACCCTGCGCACCAGGGATGTGCACCGCTTGCGCATAATTGTATAAAAACAGTCCACTCGCGCTTCAGCGAACATCCCTGAGGCGCTACAGAAGCGAGGCAGCCCCAGCAACACCCTGAATGCGTTGTTGTATTGGACTCGTAGGGCGCTGTACTGCTTCCGCGTATAGCCCACCCACAGACTGCTCGTGTAGAAGGACGTGCAAAATGCCCTGAACAGGGTGATTTTGACTCCTCTTGAACAGCGAGCAAATCTGCGGGCTATCATATTCGCACGAACAGACAACGCCCTACGCTCCCTTTCTATATCTGCATTATCTTTCAAGTCTGGGGTTAGAATGTGCCCAAGGTATTTAAATTGATTTACTCTATTAAGGGGGCAACCATTCAGTCTAAGTTTCGGTGTTTGACGTAGGGACCTCGCCTGGGCCTGAAAGATTAAGATTAGGAACATTCTAATAAAATGTTTATAAATTCAATTTGCGTCGTGCCAAAGTACATTAAAACTCTGAATAAAACGGTGTTTGTACAAAAAAATACATGTTGAAACTATAACTTGTAATTTATTTGATCATGTTTGATACCGTTTTTAAATATTCTAGCACTATATATATTTGTATATATTTTTGTAGGCAGGTATTACTGGCACTGATAACCTCCTAGCAGTTTAAAATAAACAGAAAAGTATCCATGATGTGGGCAAGCAACCAAACCAGCCATTTTCTAAAAGCATTGAACATAGTTACTTCGTACACAAGGCAACGCGAATTGCCGATTCTCAACGATTTTAGTCTTTTTAAGCATAAAATTCAGCATAAAGTTTTAACCTATCAAAAATATCGTAGTTTATCTTAAAAAAAATTGCCATGGCACCTTGTATAGCGCGTATCTGTGATTTATATTTTATATCCAATTGACCTAAGATTGTGGACAAAAAAACTAAGGATGGTAAAGAATTCAAAATATTGGAAGCTGTGTGGCTGCAACTGAGACAAATGGAACCCGGTGTGCTGTATTTTGAAACAAAACTTTTCTGAATAATTGACCAATATATCTTTGGCGCCTAACTCTCCCAGAAATATTAACTTCCCTGAAAAAATACCGCAAGTAAGAGACACTGAAAAGCCTATATCTAATGCAAAGAACAATGATCTCATGACTCTTTTGAAACGGGTTCCTACGGAGTTTCATGCATACCATAGAAATTTTCCTCATAACGGAAATATTCTGATTTTCCAGCAAAACCCAAAACCAAAAAAAGGTCTTGCTATAAGCATGTTTGGCTAGATTTGTGAAGTTTTTTTGTCTTTTGCTTTTCACCAAAAACATATCCTTTAAATGACTAAAGTAAAAATATTAAGTGTCTAAATTAATTTAAAAAAATAAAAAATAAAACAAAATATTTTTTTTTATAAAAAACAATTACAAAAAATATATAAAAAAAAACAATTTATGTGTAAAAAATAGTTTTTTTTTAAAGTTCCTGAAGATTACCCTAACACCATTTAGTGACAGTGAATTACGAGTATAGATGAAAACTGCTCATTAGGGAAACTGTAACAAATAACTAAACCAAAAACCAGTAACAAAAACAATAATAAAGAATGTTTGTCTGTGCCCTTTTTTGCTGACCATTCGCAGTTGAAGTTAAGTTGACAACGTCACAAAAAACAATGAGAGCAAATAATAAAGAAATGAATTTGAAAAACAATATTACTCGTGCTTTATACTTCTGTTAGAATAAATTCTTTCGAAAAAATATTACTTTAACTTTGTAGAATCCTTGGTTTAATTTTCCGGAAAACAAAAAGAACACGTTGTATTATACTCCAGTAAATAGATGAATAATTAAATATTAAAATTTTCTCTGATTTTCTTATTATTGTAATAAATAATTGTCGTTTATATGGAACAGTTTCTGTGTCCGACTTTTTGCCAAAAGAACTATAGTTAGTAAATGAACACAATAAAGTCGCATTTGCAATTTAGTCTTGTTAAATTTTAATAGATATTGATTTATTTTTAGGCATAACGTTATATTTGGACAAACACCTCACATTAAATTTACAAAAATTGGAGGCATAAAGCCGTATGGCCACATACTAATCAGTTGAATAAATACATTGAATAATTTTAGGGGCATAAAGGCGGATGTCATCATTTTTCTAAAAAAAGTCGATTTTTCACTGTTTAGAAACATTATTTTTAAATTTTAATTATAAATCTAGGAAAGCTACTTATTTATCTAAGTAAATGCAAAGAAATCATTTACGTGTTGTTTGTACCTATTAAAATATTTGCCAATAAAATTTAATTTTTATTTTGCTCTGTCCTGTAAAGTTGGCAAAATCAACATCCGCCCTAATGCTTCTAAGCTCTAGACTTGTTGGAAATAGTCGATAATTATCTTTTAAATATTATAGATAAGTGTATCCACATTACCATCTTTCTTATCAATGTCAGTTAGACAGTTATCATGATTTTTCTGCCAGTCTTGTAGAGCTTTTTGAAAATTACAACGTAGAAGTAGGTATTAATTTGTTTGTTGATTCTTGTTATTTATGCATAAATATTTTTTTATTACTCGTACCTTGAATTGACGGAAACTTCCAACAGTTGCATACTTGCATAACAACTGTCTGTGCGTCAAATCGATCAGAATGACGAGTACATACGATTCCCTACTGCGTAAGACCATGCCGGCATTTTGTAAGCTAGTTGACTAGTTGTCCTTGTCACTCATACTGACATGATAGTGCGAGCGACCAGGACGGGTAGAACGAAAGAGGTGTTACAGATTAGGACATGAGTTGTATCATTTCAAACGATGCACCTGACTGATGGGTTCCGCGAAATGTTAAATCATAGATATCGATATTATTGTGATCTGTTTTAAATCACATCACGAGCAAACAATAGATCGTTGACAATATTAACCTACTATTCATTCATTAATGCGTAAGAATTTTATAAATAAGTTCAGCCTTATATGAGTTATGATATGAATGATGTTAGCACGTTCCGGGACACTACTCCAGACACAATAGATGTTTTATTGTTTTCACGCCTGTAGGCGTTCACTGTCCCGAAACGTGTTAACTCATCAACGCATGATGCGTTGCACTTATTTATAGAATTCTTATAATGGATTCATAAAAGCAGTTAAGCATTTCTAGAACATACCCTTTATCCCTATTTTCTAATACACAAAATATTAGACAGTTATCTATATTTTTTGATACAAATTATGTTATATTTTGTAAAAAGTTGCAATATGCATTGAACTTTATTCGCCCAATCCAGGCAACAAGGTGGTGCGATATCACCAAATAAAAAATAAACAACACTTTTTAATAATGGCCGCGATCGACACTTTTTTTTTTAATTCCTCGCGATGACATTCCCATTGCCACCGGTCCGCGTTTCGCGCCACGGGGTGTCCCGTTCAAAGTGGGCCGTGGCTGTGGCACGGCGACGTCTTTGCCTGAACCTGTTAAAAAATAAACCAATCACAGATCATCGCTGTCAAAATAATTGGGCGTAGTCACGGGTGGAATGACTTTTATCGAATTATTTGGAGTCTTATTTACCGGTAAATGGAAAAGGATATCTTGCATTTATAAGAGGCAGGCTTTAGCCTGTAAGCTGACTGAATTTTAGTCAGAAAAATGTGTGAGGAGGTACTTAGTTTTTTGACCTCGTACATTATAAATTAGAATCTAAGCCATGCCCATAACCAGTGAGTTGTTACGTATAGAGAAGCTATGCCAAGCAAAAAATGTGTCGCATAAACGACGACAAGATTGCGACGTTTTCTTTGAAAATTTGAATTTCGAATAATAGTTTGTACTACGAGTTGATGACCGTGTCATCAATTCATGGAGCACAAATTTGTTCGTGATGTCCGTTCCATACGCTAGTAATAGTAGTTCAATGCCCATAACCAAGAAAGTATTATAATTGAATTATAATTACTAGCGCATGGAACTGACACCACGAACAAATCTCATGCGCCATGCATTGACGCCACTTGTCATCAACACATACTAATGATTTTATATCCGAAATTCAAATTTCAAAGTCATTTTGTCGTCGTATTTGTAACACATTTTTTGCATGGCATAGCTTCTCTATACGTAGTAAGTAATAACAACTTACTGTCTATTACAGTTTAATTGAAGACTCAGTCACACTCAGTTTTCCAATTGAACAAAAGTTCCCAATCTCACTGCACTACACTGCTCAGTGAAAAACTGTTAAATGTTCAAACCTTTTTCTTTTTAAAAGTCAAAGCGCACCTGCGCGCTTATAAACAGAACGCCACTGCTGCACAGTGGGCCTAATAGGCAAGCAGCGGACAAAGAACTTTTTATGGCCTGCACATCGCACTTGTCACGAGCTAGCGTGACAATCGACAAAACACCCGCAAGAAAACCTTCCGATACGGACCAATCATGCCATCTGTAGATTCCACATTCTCCATTTGAATTCCAACGCTTTTTATTTCTTTTAAATTGTTCACGAACAATGCTCTACCTGTACGCGCGTTCCAACAACGCATTGTCAAAACAATCTTACATTTAATCGAGTAATAAATAAAGAAAATTAGTGTTTCCTTCTAGTTAATAATATAAAATTACACATTTTTCTTACCATAAATGCTTACAACCGACGATTAAAACAGAAAGTGTAATTGACTCGGATAATGACACAGCTGTTTAGAGTCCTACAACGACACTGGTTATTTTAACTTGCCATTGTTCAACTATGAATGCCCATGTCCCAACAAAGTGAACGTAAAGAACACTTGTAATTATTTACACATGTGTGCATCGTGATGGCGAGGCTCTGGTGACGGTGCTAAATCGAATCAATTTGTCTGCACAGAGGTTTCGGGGTTGTCGAGTTTGGTCGAGTGACAGTTATGACGTTTTAGGGCGTGTCCGCGACTGCGCCCTCGCTTCATTTGTCGAGCCATTTGCTCGCCGGAATGCGGTGTCATCAGCGGCGAACGGAGCGTGAAATGGAAAACGCCCCTCCGGTGACAATCTTCCCCCTCTCCTCTCCCAATCGCCCTTAACGCGTGCTAACGAAAATTCACTTTGTCGAGTGAATTTTGCTCGGTCGCCTGTCTCACTGTGCGACTCCCAAATGGGTCGGCGATTACTGCTGATTGCTTTAATTTTGACTCAAAGTAAATAGACTAGAGTGGGCCGATTCGTTCTAGTAAAGTAACAGAGGAAGCCAGAGGGGCATTTGATATGCGTAAAGCAGATCGTAATGTTGATAGTCGGCTTTCTCATGTGGAAACTTAATGTTTCAGCTCGGGTGGACGGATTTTGTTTGGTGTTGACGCCGTAGCAGTAATGTTGTTTTATGGGATTTTTAAAACATTTATCATTTGTTATTCCGGAAACGAATTTATTTATTGCTAAATAAATCTTTCGCGTTTCTTTTAATTTCTTTGTTCCTCATCTCATTTTTTTACCTTTTAAGTATGCAAATACTTATCTAAACGATGATCTTCCACCAGCTCCTTTCCTCTATGAATAAATAAACAAAACATTTGTCTACATTTTATCCTCACCATTTGTCCAAGCACAAACTCCGTTTCGTTCTCATAAGCCAAGTGAAACATAGTTACTCAGTCAGTGTCGGCATAATAGTGACAAATTGACATCGCTCTCGAGGGCGATCCCTGATTTGTTTGCTAAAGGGATACGGGAGACGTGACTGACATTTATAAGTTGTGACGGCGATCGAGGAAATCAGATGGACGTGCTTCTATGTTATAAAGTTTCGTACATTTTGCAAATGATAATTTTTAGCAGCAGATAATCACGATAGGTATTACATGATCGCGTGTGCTCATTGAAAGCACTGTTAATGAGTTTGATGAAATTGCATTTCACATTTAACTTGTACTATAACTGAGCAGTAGGTAGGCACAAATACACCAAGTGGTGGCCGGCCCGACCTAATCAATATACACCAGTGTGGTTTGAATAGCAGATGATGCAGTAACTTTGAGTTTCACAACAGGTTATTATCTAAATGCTCTGCTTCTTCATCATAGATCACATCTGCAGCCTTGAATAAAATTAAAACAACGTAATCCATCCACAATTTGCAACATCCTCTTTTTACTATATCACGATAACACTGGTCAAAATACTGAATTTAAAGTAATTTAAAGTATTTTGATAACACTGGCAGCTAACAAACCGATTGAATCCAACCTATTTGCCTACGCTTAGTGCAACCCTCTCGCGTTGCTAAGGCTGTATCGATTATCAATAAATCAACCGCCTAGGTGACATGTCGACACGAATCGATTTCGGCGAACGCCAGCACCCATCACTGGGCAGACTTGACAAATGACTAACGAGTAACGGCTAGCTTAGATACTTTTTTGTTTGCATTTAAACTTTTTAGTACGAAAACGGTGGCATGATTGACGATAAGCATGATTTGTGCAATCACGTGTCTATCTATTTTTGCTGATGCTATCGCGTCCTTGTTTTTAGTTGTGGAAATTGGACTAGATTAGGTAACTATTAAGGTTTCAATAAATTAACTATTTTTAACCTGCTTCATTACCGTTCTCGAAATTGCTTAGGAATAACGTTTCTAACTCTGAAGCATTAATATAAAGTTTCGTAAAGTTTTCAGTGTTGCAGTAGTTGCCATACAGTTCTTATTAAGGCGTATTTTTGACGACTATCGCGTCGCTGGCACCAGCTTTTCCAGTGTCATGTATTTCACTTTAAAATTTAATTCTGTATTTTGACGGTTTGTAGGTACTCTGAATCCAATCATATGTATAATGTTCAGCTCTTTCGTGTTGATGACAAGAAAGTCAGTAAATTACATTACCTGTGTTCTTTACCAGCCATTCCATTCGCCCTACACAATGTGTACACACTGGTTGTTCTCAACAAGCTGTGGCAGTGCACAGTGGGGCGACGGCGCAATAAATCCGGCCGCGAATAAATCTAAATCGGCGCGGACGTTTTGATTGCCGACTATTGTTTCCCAAAACGACAATTTTGCGGTCACGAGTTGCCGTTATTTGTTTCAAGTAAGGAATCAAAGGTTTCCTGGTACGAGGGTCGAAAGTACAACAGATTATGGGCCAATTGCGCATACTCGGGATAGCCGACTCTTGTTTAAATTATTATTCTTTAGCTTTCAGTTTGTTGGATTTGACAGAAACAAAGCCCGTTGCCATTTGAGCCTCGGGCACAGAATATATAATAGTACTACATACAGAACGGACACTCACCTCCCCTCCCTAGTCTGACTTACCTCACTATCGCGCCGGAATTAGGGATCTCATTAGGGGACCGCCTAGCGGGCATGGCACGCGCATGTTTGCGACGTTAGCGGAAGTACAAAGTTTTGTGTACGAGAGATGCCTAAGTACTGTGCAGTGTACGGGTGTCTTACTTTCTCAAGAAATGACTCCGATAGGAGCTTTTTTCGTTTCCCAAAAGATGAGAGGTGGAAAGTAACTTCATACAAAATATGCAACTACATCCTATAACCTATTCTAACTATTCAGTTACAGTGAACAACTTTAAAAACGTTAGGTAAAGGTAACATTCTATAGAATTATGTGTAGTTAGGAAATTATAATTATATCATTTATGTGATCTGTGAAATCAGGTGTTGCTAAGGTAGATTCTATCTTTTTATTTCTCTACGGTACCACGTGAATATGACATTACGAAAATTAAATTAGTACTCGTTACGATGTTTACTAAATTAAAGTAAATTATTTACGTTGTTTATGTATCTGTTTATTTTAAATTGTTATGTGAAAATAGCTATGACCGGTGCGGTGTAACGGACTTTGTCAACCCTTATAGCACGCACACAAACGCAGCGTCTGTGCAACACGCCATCTGTCAATGTATGGCCAAAATGAAAAGTTTCTTCTGAGTGTCCGGGCTGTGCCTCGGGTTATATTAGATGGTCTGCGCAAGTGGACCTATGGAGATAATAAACAGGTAGGTAAACAGGTAACAGTAGGTATTTCGGTCAAAGTCACATTTTTAAAGTTTATTTTTGTTTTTATAGTGTTTTGTCACCATACAAACTTAATAATATAAATTGCACTTGTAAAAAGACAACTGTGAACCTGTGACAGACGAGGAAATTCCTCGTCTGTCACAGGTTCACAGTTGTCTTTTTACAAGTGCAATTTATATCACATTTTTAACTTAAATTTCGCTGATACCTACTCCATTCATTGCTGCTGTCCAACTTAATGTTGTCATAAAAAAAAACAACTAACGAGTAAGCATCCATCCCCACATGATGTAAAACTAAATGATTATGACAATTAGTGTCATTTTCCCCCGAAAACGTAAGCAATCACTTGCGCGGCACCAGGACATCATAGCACAGAGGTAATGTGGCGTCGCGCGTCGAACGAATACGTCTCAATTAGTGCCGCACACTGGTACGGACGCGGCGTGGGGGACAAAATTAGTAGACATAAATTATGTAGCTTAAAAAATCCCTTTGATGCATATTGAAACGGTTTTTGTTTCTTATACATATAATTTTTTTTTAGGCATGCATAATTTAGAACTCAACTTTTCGACTTTCATTACCTTAGTTTTTTTTAATATAAGTATTTTTGGTAAAGATTATTCTAAAAGGGAATGTTCAATTTTTATCTTACTACTTCTAGATACTAAGTGCTAGTCTTGAAGAACTAGTGAATAATTATACCTTAAGTTCATAGTTCCGATGAAAAATCCCAACCCAGACCACACAGTTTCAAATGCCACCCACAAGAACCTATACTTCATTCACCACAAATGATAAAGATGTTCCATATTTCGCTTAAGCAATTTGTCTATCCAGTGTTTTGTCTATACACAGTGCGAGAACAGTCGGGATAAAAAAATGCACAAAAACGCATCTTGATAGAAATATAAAAGCTATACTCGAGTGTGTTAACCACTCGTAGTGACATTCAGCCTCATTATTGACTCCTCGCTCAAGAGAATCAACTGGTTTCACTCAAGTTAAATAAAATTTTCACCTTTATACCCAAGATTCAAGGTTCAAAGTATACCAGGTGGTTATTTCTAAAACGCCAGATATTCTACGGTTTTTGTGTGAATGCAACTTCGCTAATATATCTGTCATCCGCGTGTTTTGTTGACTTCGTGAACATGTGGCAGTGATTTGTTTGGACCGCACACACTTTTTTGTTTTTCCTTATTGTTATTGGGCGCCGAAATGTTTGTAATAGCTTCACTCATTCGAAACTCGTAAAACTATTAAGAGAAAGTTTTATATGCGCGTCGTGACAGTGTTGTACAATTAAGTTATTTAGTGCCATAATAAAAATAAACATGCATTATGAACACATTGTAAGACTAGAACTATCATCATGCATGATGAGATGAGTGAAATCTGTTTAAAAAACATGGATATAGTCAAATAGGCCTTTACAGTATCCTATGATTACAGACAGCCAAATGAACTGCTTTTAAGATTTTTGAATTGTACATAATTCCATGTGTTGTATTTTTTTTATGTTAAAGTTATGTTTTTAAATTTGATTAGTTCAGTGACAACTTTCAAGCTATAAAACATGTCTTTCTTCTCACGGCTCATCATTATTTTTTACTCGCTGTCGCAATATTCACAATTACGCACCCATAACATCAACAATAAAAAGCGTAATGAAAGTCGACACCGAGACTCGTAAAGCCACCCCAAAATTACAGTCGGTTCATTCTAATCACACTATTAAACGATCGTCTCTCATGCCGTCTATAAATATCCTCCCATTCACAGCCACTAAATAAAGTCAGAAACCGACAAATCTCCCGACTCGTCCCACAGTCATATGTCTTTATTCTGTCTAATAACAATTTAGGCAATTATGTGACAAAAGGAAGTGTTTCCGAGCACATTTCTGGCGGGCGGGGCGCGGTCCCCTGGGGGCCCGAGCCCACATTATTGCCGTTAGGTGATTTATACGATCGCTACCAGATCCCAGTGTTTACGCGCGCAATCGATTGGAAAAAATCGACATAATATTGGTTGTCGGCTTAGAAAAAAAAAGCGGAGGCACTTTCAAAAGTTTGATTCACTATATGCTACCCCTTTATTAAACTTGGTTAGGTTCAGTTCGGAATTTTATTATTCGATACGTTTTGATAAATATAAAGTGAAATTCTTCTTTATAAAAGACAGATTGTGCTTATATATTTTCGGAAGAATACCTATATAAATCAGCAGCTATATTAACAAATTAATCATTATTTAATAAAAAATCATGCTTATTGAACAAGTTATTATTAAACATTGAAGCCAAGATCTTTATCAACGTCCACTTCAATAACCAGAAATCAAATCCCGCAACAAAAAATAGCAATAAACAAAATCGGACTAATAATGCCATTCGAATCAAAGCCGCGCCGGTGGTCTTTGTGTCATTATTGACAGCTCGCAATTATGCCGCTGGATATCTAAGGATAATACATCATCACGCGATCCCCAAAGGTGTATTTAGAACGTCATCCATCATGATGAATATGTCACTTGCATTTTTATACGATCAAAAACGTGTCCAAGCTCTTTTATACTTACCTACCTAGATATTTCATAGTTTGCAAAAAAATGAGACATTTGTATGGTATGGTACCCAACACCATCACAAGGCTTTTACATTACATAGATCTATGCCGTTCTCACAAATTACCTACAATTTATTTAAACCAATCGCTAGTATAGTTAAAAAGTCCACTGATGCACAGTGTGCCGCATTGAAAATTTATTGACGCGTCGATTTCCCGCACCATAAGCTCGCTCTCGGCTTTTCGCGAATTATCGTTGATCGCGATTTATGTCCGACGGGGCGGCGTGCCGACGCACTGTGGGAGACTTTTCTATAAACATTGTGCTAAAGATTTTTCAATATAAACTGCTATTTAAAATTCCGATCACTTTTTACAATACAAAATAAGTTTAAAAAATAAACCTATGTAGATTCAAAGTAAAAACACTGTTAGGTTTAATTTTTTAACTCGTGTAACGTAATTCTAAAAACGTGCCCATTAAAGCAGAAAGCCAATTAATTAGCTAAATGAGAATCGTGCGAACTGTTATGTTGCTATCGCAGTAATTAAAACATAATACAAATAAAACTGAATTGTCAATGTTTATTGCCCAATACAAAAAAGCACAGTGGTTAAAGACTGCGCCGCTGAGGCACAAAAACGCAGTAAATAAAACATAAAATGAAGGGAGGTAATAAACTCGAGTGGCACCTCCGAGATCTAAATGGTTTGTTTTGACTACTTTGGGCTGGAGAGGTATTAAAAAAGTTATCAGTCCAAACTTCAAAGTGAGTGTATCGGTTGCCGTAACGTTAGGTGAATGGGTATGAGTGAGATTGATAGTCAAAAAGTATTTATTAAAAATATTTTGATATTATAAGTTTGGATCAATGAGAGTGCGTTTAGAAATTATGTTTGACGTTCTTTTATTTTTAAACTTGCATGTTTCTTCAGACTTAGGTAAATAGTAAACGCATAGCTGTTAATATAAGTATGATAAACATAATTAGCAACATTTTGTATGACAGTTGTAAATCTGTTATCTCCATAATTACCCTGAAAAACTGCAGTTTACTTTGTAACGTAAAACTTCGTTCATGTACAGTAAGGTGCAAATATTTTTAAACGTTCCAGTCTTTTTTCCTCTGCACAAGGTTCAAAATAAGTTGCTCTTATTTGCATTAGACTGTAGTGCGATGATTGTTGAATCATTGTTCTTAATCAACGTGTATGGAGGAAGGTGAACCTGCAATTTTCACTGGAGATCTCTATCTTAATGCAATACCTAAGCACTAAATACTGGGTAGTATAACTTTACAGTCATTTGATAAAAATGACAGCTGTTTTGTCTATTCTGGGACGTGACATGATGACAAATGCTAAAATAAAATAATCAGTATAATTTAGTATAATTTTGTACTTATATTTGTCCTCCAAATATTAGAATTTATATATCTTGGGAAATAACTCAGTATTTCAAAAAGAACCTGAATTAGTTTGTAAAAATCTCGCTGGCACTTGACTAATGTCCGAGTTGTACTCCTAACGAGAATTATATTTGGGTCCGACTCCAATCTATTTTTAATAACCCTTGTCAATTAAACTGGATTATCTATCAGACATTTTGCCGGCACCATTTCAAACCTGTTCCGAAATTGCCACGGTTCGCTTTCGGCTGTTATTATTTAATTAATACAAAGTTGTTTACAATGAACGCGAATGGTGACGTTGATTGCGTTAAAAAGGTAATCGAGGATAATAAATTCTCGGCTTTCAATCAACAAAATATGAGTAATCGTTTCTTCTTGCCTTTTGTTGATAAAGGTTTTTTCGTTCGATTTTAACCATATTTTTTAAAATTGCTGGCAAATGTAAATCATTTTTTCAAAATAGAAACTAATAACTACACTGCTTAATTCCACTATCTGATTTTGTGCAGTTTGTTAGACGGTGCTCATTTCCATTACGAAATATACATAGCAATTACGCGTACCCAGAATTTGATAGTTCGTGTTCAAAGCGCACAGTGGCTGATAACCATCAGTCGTTAGCCTGTCACGGGTGCTGCGCTAACAGCCGCAGCATAAGCAAGGTTTTTGTACAGAGACGCCGTTTTTGCACCACTGAACTTTTAATGCACTGTTACTTGTGACAAAAACATCGTAAAATATATATTTTATTACTTTTATTGTAATTCGTGACACTTCAGGTGTATAAACAATCGTAATACACTAATTTTTAATGTCACTTATTTTATGTATGGGTACTTACACAGAACTAAATGTTTTAGTCACAGCTTAGAGATGTATCTCATGATTAAGAATTAGTATTAAAATGTGTATATTCTTATTCATAGAAGTTATTATAAAATAAAATCCTATGATTGGGATAGAGACTGAATCGTAACTATTCTAAATCTATGACATTTGGCATGCTCCAATCCATAGCGCCAGATCATTACCCGCCACTAGTGACGCGTGCAACTTTTTTGCCCGTGACGCCGCGTTTTTGCCCCACTGTGCGCTTTTTTCGTACCAAAAGTACTGTTATAGCTAAATTTAGTTTAAATCCGTGCTCTATTAAGAAAGCGCCGTTGATTTATGTATGTATGGAATTTTGGCGCCCACTTTCATGTATGCCGATGACTTTTTCTTTTACGTAAGTTCAATACATCAGGCGGCTGAAATTGGCCTATCAGCAGTTTAAATGTTTTTTTTTCCAAAGACTAGCATCTGGTCCTTGTTAATAATATAATAAAAAATAAAAAGTAAAGTAAAAACAAGCAAGTTATTTAATAACTAATAAGCTCTGATTTTTTTTTATAAAATCTGAACTCTTAAATTCGATTCTTTACTACAGTCAATTGATTCAATTGCTCGAAGTCAACTGTGATTGGTCGGAATTGATGTGACAAGCAAAATTAACTTGTTCACTCCTGAAAACGCTCTTCACTTAGCCGATTGTGCTGAACAGATTCACAATTGACACTGAATAACTAGCAATTTCTTAGCGTGGTCGTTTGACGCCATTTATTCAATAAGTTCATAGCAATTACAGGTCTCGTCATCTGAGGAGAATGTCGGCTAATTTATGCCATACTAATTGTGGCTAATGAGACATTGTAGCAATGCTGGCGTGGGCCCAAGGCTAGATAGTACAGAACAGACAACACACTTCAACTTAGTATCAAGTGGTACATGGCTAACTGTATCATTTCTAGGCAGCAAGTAACATGACAGTATTTGTAGGAGTTGTCTTTTCCGTTGATACGTTTTTTAAAGATATTTATCATTCCTCTACGATCAAAATGTGAACAAAAATGTAAAAAGTCTATAAAGGTAAGAAATAAACTGGTTGTTATGTTTTTGCTATAAAGTCGGCCTTAATGCGAGCGTGCCATGCTACACTGAATTAATTTTAACAATTAATCATGTGCGCTATTAATTAATTGTACTGCAATCAAAATGGCGGTCGAGTTTTTCCCGCGCTCATCAAATGATAGATGAGTGATGTGATGTGACTACACTACACAAATTTTCAAGTGTCTTATCTTACGAGGAAAACCTTTACATTATTGTTACTGTATTGTACTAAAATCATATTTTTCTTTTCGACCACTATATAAACGAAACTTGTTTAACTGATGTTTTTGAGCTTTATCTATATTTTGATGAAAGATGATTTTATAAAGTTGCAATTTTACGGCCGTAGACAAACAAAGCGGTGTCTGGTTTTCCTATTGTTTTCCGTAATCGTCATTACAGTTTTACGACTTATTGTCGTGGTTTATCATAAAACTCTTCTAAAATCTATAGGCCGAGCAATCATAGTATCATCCGATGCGATAGAACTATAGATTTGACCACATTCTCACGGACCCTGTTCACACGGAGACCCGTAATAATATCATTATGGCTAAACAATATTACGATATTTGGGCGCGAGACCTCAATATTTTTCTAAACTATCCATCCTGCTTGCTCTTTTGGAAAATTGGTGTGACAGAAAGAGAAAACCATTGAAGTTCAAGCACAAACCGCGGCACGTATGTCCTCCTGGTGTTACGGCCCGTTGAATTCGATTTGTTTTTAGAATCGATTGGGTGCCGATAAGCGTTGAGAACTCGATTACTCGATAACCGATTGTTGGTAACGAAACGGTACGTTCCACTTTTTTTATGAAGCAAAATTTTTCTTTGTGGCCAGTATTCTTATTTGACAAAAGTAGATTATATTCTTAAATTGGGCCAAACCGTAGTTGAGTTGACAGTACTTATAACAATCTTAATGAAGCTCTTCCAACAAAACCAATTGACTTTATCTCGAATGTTTACCAAACAGATCTCAATTTTAGACATCTAAAGGAGCTACTTGAAAGTTTGGGGCGTAAAAAAACGCCCTTAACCGGATACTTATCCCTAATTAAGAAGGCAAAACAGTCGCGCGACACGGCCCATCTTCAGTCGGCTCCACAAAGCTGTCCATGCGTCCGTCAGTGCTGTGCTAAGGGCTGACACGTATTTTCAGAAACAAGAATAATAAACTTGGTTTACATTATAGCTTCATCAATGTGACAAATACATGTCTTCCCTCAGCGGCCCTATTTTTTAATCAATTGCGTGAATATGGCGTGTTATTTTCTTTGAATGTTGTTCGAATTTCGAATAGAAATCTACACGGCATCGATTTTCAAAATGATTTTCATAACTACCGGCGTCTATGTTTGGCGTGATGCTCGTGATTAGTTTTCGAATGCAAATCACTCGAAATATTAAAGCGAGTGATTCAAAAATAGAGCTCCAGATCATAGATTTCAAAAAATGGTATGAGGGCTTTTTGTTAATTGTTTATGTGACCACTTGGAAACGGTCAGAAATCAGCCTGATGCCAGGGCATCAGCAGGATGCCTGATCACGGGCAGGATCAGGAACAGATACCTAACCTACCTAGATTGATTTGTAAGAGTAAAAAATGCTGAATACTTTAACTGTTTGTTTGACCATTGCGCATGTTCTTAGTTATCGCCGCTAAATCATTTCGTCACAACACTGAACTATATGAACAAATAATTTGAATATATTTGGTTCTGAAGTTTACGCGAATACTCATTACAATAAAACAACAATTTTACGGATTGATTTCGCGAACGTTTATTTTTATTTTATGCCTGACGTTTCGAATGCTTTACAGCATCCGTGGTCACAGGCAGACTCACTCTTTTGTCTGCCTGTGACCACGGATGCTGTAAAGCATTCGAAACGTCAGGCATAAAATAAAAATAAACGTTCGCGAAATCAATCCGTAAAATTGTTGTTTTATTGAAATAATTTGAATGCTGTTTTCAGGAGAGCGGCAGCCCTATCCTCACAGCAAATGCTCCATGCACTAAGTCCTCCCTCTCGCCCGTGACCGCTTTGTGCGTGTTTTGATAATGCCGCAGTCTGTCTGTCTGTCACACTTACTGAGTAGATATATTCGGCCGATGACAAAAGTGTCTTTAATTATATGACTTATATTCGTTTGCGACAATTTTAATGAACGACTTTTTTTGGGTTGATTTATTAGTAAGTGGAACTGTTTGAGGATGGCACATATTAAGACTGATCAAAAAGAGTTTTGTAAAAAGCATTAGAAACTTAAGTTAACCGAATTCATAAGGAGGGTGTTCGTTACGACGAGGAAGGCTTGTCAATCATTGTCTGTTTTATCATTTACGATATCAACATTAGCTTAGTTTTTACTACATTAGTTTTCCCAGTTAAGGAAAAACATAACACAATCATAAATACATAAGTACCTAATTCGTTTCGTAAATTATCTAACGCCTCAATTAAGATCAATCTATCAAATTGAAATGGAAATATCCCTAACATTCGGACAAAACAAAAAATTACCGCCATCAATATAAATCAGCTGATTAGTATGCGGCAATCAACACACACACTATCGCACCTAGTTATTATGTGTAGTTTCTATAATTGCATCGTGGCTGCAACACGGATTGATGTGATACGATCAAGATTGTGCTTTCTTATGGCTAAATGCGGTATCTAAAGTTGGAATCGGCAATTTACGAAAAAGTTTGTAAATGTCCATAGCTTGGTCATAGCATGCTTTTTGACTTAAGTGAGCAGAGCATTTTAGTAGAACGGTATAATTGTTATTTTTACCTGCGACGGAACGGAGAAGGTGTATGGTTTTTTACGTTCCAAGTTAAAGTAGTATAGCCAGTAAATGCACAGGGTGTGAATAAAAAGTACGAGCCAAATTCACGGGGGCGTGGTTGTCTAATAACTATGATTAATATGTGATATAGCATAGGAAGGTTCTATCTAATGTACATTTTCCGAATAACAGTTCCATTTACAGAAAACATTATTAATTAATAATACTTATATTCCAACGCAGCAACGCTGCCAGCTTCATAGCCTCCTTACCACAAGGAATCGGTTTCGTTTTTGAATAGGTAGGTTTTAAGCATAAAATTAATATTCCATAATAATACTATGGTTTTAAGCTACATTTTTAATGGGTTTGTCTTATTTTTTTTTTCTTGTTAGTTAACTAAATTCTTAAAAAACATACTTATTTAATTTTAACTAAACATTTTACGTCTAGTTTTAACCAGCCTGCGCTTACATCATCTTGCAATAGAATCGTTCATTTTATTTATTATTTGAACCATTAACCCTTATTGCACTATAATAAGGTTCAAACTGTTAACCGTTTTCCATAGCTTATCTAATCCAAAGACCCGACCTTCGCAATCAATCAAGTCTTCCTAAAAACCCCTAAACACAGGATCACACGTAGGCTCATTTCGCCACGGTTCTTTCGGCACAATACACTAACGTCCAGAGAAAGACGTTTTTCAACAAATTCCGAGATCGGGTTCCGCATAACAAGGTGTGCGATCGAAAGAAAAAACCAAAATGAACATTCAATTTGTGGTTGTTAGCGGCTTGCGTCTATTGTTGAGGTGTCACGGAAAGGATAGTGAATTGTAGTGCATGTGGAAACTGGAACAGTGATCTGATGAGGAGTTGATGATCATGGATGGCAGTTTGAAATTGGAATCAATGAGTATAAGTATATCGCATTAAAAGGGATGGTTGTCGCTAGATGTTAACTCTACTGACTCTACTTATTATACCTACGCCCTGTTTTATAATGTCCTAATAAGTTCTGGTTAGCGGTATCTGTCCGATACTTAAAAATGACGTTTCATATTTGAATTATTGATTGGTTAGTAATTTTGTCAATGGTGAAACAGGCCTTTAGGTTAGTTAGCCTGTAGGTGGAATGCTATAAGCGGTACGCATTTGACAACGCTCTTAAAAGCTCAATTTAAAGCTCTGTAATCTCTGTAGTAGAAATAAATAACAGATCTTCCAACATTTATGGGATAAAACAACAGTTTATTGCAAGATGAAACATCGAGTTCACCACTACCTTCAATTGAACATTTAAAGAAAACTCCTTTCACAAAACCGATCCGATATACGATGACGAATTATGCGAACGTGTATTATAAATTCGCATTCGGCGAAGTCCGTAAATAATTAACACATTCCGTTCAATTCCAGCTCGTAATAAATTTACCAGCCGAAAAGTGCAGCGGACGTGCGTAACAAACCGGCTAACGTTTGCTACTTCATCGATTTAAACTCACACCGACTCGCCGATCGACATTAAACCTACTGTCTAATACCCCTCGCTACTGTGCTTCAGATTGAGATCCAAACTCCACAAAGAAAACCAGCGATGGATACCCAATACAGCGATCTTGTGAAAGCGGCAAAAAAATCGAATCAAAGCAAGGGTCAGACGCTTGCTCCTCACACACGGAGCCCTACGTGATGCTATTGAGGAATTAATTAAACTACCCATGACTTTATAAAGCGACAACTTCAACCTGATACGTCCAGCACTTCAAAAGATACTGTTTAAATTATTTTCCTTTTTTTTTGACGCTCTGCAAATCAAAACTTTCAATTGACACATTTAGCAGACAATGTGGCTGTAATAGCAAATTACGCCCAATAGCCAAGCTAAGTATAGACGGTTGAATCTAACGACACTATCGTTTAGATTGGAAACTTATCAGCAACAATAAATACGTGCCAGAGACGACAACGAAGTGTCATTATAAGGGTTTTATGGCTTTATAGGTCCCAAAACATGCTTTTGTGCTCCCAAAATCAGTCTTAATTAAATTGAATTGAAGCCACGTTCAACACTTTGATTGATACTGCAAAGAGGAAATCACCAAACCACAATTCTGCGTACAAAAGATATGTCACAGTGTTCGTCAGGTGCCTCAACATTAAGCATCACCGAATCAAATTGGATATTTTTTGCGGCGAACCTAACGATGTCTTTTGGTTCGACTCTTTTTTGGCAGTTTTTCGTGTTTTATACATTCCTAATTGAGGTCGAGATTCGCTAAGGATGCGATTAGGCCATGATTAATACAGATGTGCCGTTTTGCCGTCGGTATTTTACATGTATTTTATAAATGAATTGGCTTTTGTAATTCTTAAATTGGACGTGACGGTGACCGAATGGAATTTGGCGCGTAATAAAAGCGCGGCCATTTGGACTTTTGCGTTCCGTTTCAAAGGAAACTTTGACTTTGTTATTATATTTTTAAGTATGTGGTGTGTTTAAAGGAAAGGTGTTCCAAAGCTGCAAAGCTAGGCAGTTTACGTTAACGACGAAATATTAAGCTTTATTTTATTAATTTCTGCGGTTGACCGCGCACTCTTCGCAATCGCCGATACTTATGAGCTCATACTGCCGCGGAGGTCGACATTTTGTACTCATCTTTACGACCATAAACAATTCAAAATGTTGGTCAAATTACTTCACTTAATTGTTGGTCAAAGCCGTAAGCAATCAATTTGACCATAACTTCATGCCCATTTTTATCCTTATTTTTGCTCATACTATGCTTAATACATTCATAGCGTGTAAAATTTTGTTCTAATGTAAACAAAACTGACGTGATATTTAAATAAACGTGAAAAAGTAACAGCTTAGCTAATTAACAAAGCCCGTTAGTGCGGCGAAGCCATAAAAGCAAACGAGTTAATTTAAAAATAATTACAAAAACTTTTTAAAGTCAGGAAATATGCAAATAACAGAAATAGGGCAAACGCAAACGGATGTAGAGATACTGCCATTGTTATTCGTATCTCTATTTCCTTTATGTTTATTAACTAAGTTTTGAAAACAAACTTGTGATTGGTACCTACAAATTTTGATGATTATCGTTTTGTTTTCTTTCGTAAACACTGCTACTAAAATATCGCTAATTTCGTCTTACATGAAAAAATATATAATCTATCTATTGATTAAGTTCTTTCATACTCGTACATACCTTATATTGTTTTAAATACATACATACATACCTATACTATACGTACATACCTATTACTATTGAATTAATGCTGTCGTTTTGAAATACGTCTTAATTAACGACGTTGCTAACATGACCAAACTTTTTCCCTTTGTAGTGGGCGCCGTCTTCTGTTCTGAAGATGCTAAGGAACAAAAATACCTATAATAAAAATAATATCAATAAAATAATAAAAAAAAATCGAAAAAAATGGCATATCAAGTAACAACCCTTGCAACCAACAAATCACACATAGGCGATGGAAAATGAGAAAAAAGTATTCGTTACAAAGTTGGCACAGATAATTTCCTTTCTTTAAAAAGCTTTCAAAACGGCCCGTATATGATTGTGTGCTCGTTAAAATATAACGATTACTGGGTGTGTTTTATTATTCCCTTTACGACAGAAAGAGTAACATTTTAGCGCTGCGGGCCTTTTATGAGTGTCATAGAGTCGCCTGTTTTAGTGGCTGATAAAGAGGCAGCATTATCAACGACCATTGCCTCACCTAAAAGTAAAAGAAACTTGTTATCTACGCTGATGCGTCCAGCCTTAATGAGATTGTTATTATTGTGTGAAATGGAACGCGGCAACAAAGACCTTTGTCAACCGTGTCGCTTCAATATAAAGTCTCCAAATTGGTCTTAACATTGCCTTGTCAATTACCAGTTTATCTCAGTATCAAACGAACGAATCGAATTATAATTGTCTAATACCAGACACATCTAAAATTGACAAAAGACGATCGTGATCTAACGATGTTCTTTTTTTTGTTTCAGACGGTCAGTCAAACCACCTCAACCTGTTCAACTCGAGGCCACAGCCGAAGAAGAAACGAAAATCTAGAACAGCCTTCACAAACCACCAGATTTTCGAGCTGGAGAAACGGTTCCTCTACCAAAAATACTTATCACCAGCCGATAGAGACGAGATCGCGAGTTCATTAGGGCTTTCGAACGCCCAAGTGATCACGTGGTTCCAGAACAGACGAGCGAAGCTGAAGAGAGATATGGAGGAGTTGAAAAAAGACGTCGAAAGTGCTAAGGTGCTATCAGCACACAAGAGCTTCCTAGAAAATGTGACAGACCTGGGAATATTGAAGAAGAAAGCAATGAGCATAGGCGCGAGCGAGGAAGCAGCCACGAATCTGGTTGTGAGCGCGTCTAAATGAAACGAGGCACGCGCGATCGCGCCCGAATACAACCGAAGATTCGATTACTAATCGTAATCGTCATCGAGTGTATCGATATGGACTCATAGTGACGTTAGATGTTTTACCTTCACTAATCTAGTATCGCGTACTTCACTATTTAAATACGACTGTAAATATTATCAGAAGTAGATATTGTACAAAATGAAGAAGCTTCGTTCGAAATAAATGTGATAGTTGATTTTATTATTTAAGTACTTAATATTTTATAGAGATATCCTTAAATTATTTATTGCGTTACTGGTGAATGTTACTGATGCACTTTTTCAAATGTTACTATTTTTTTATTTACTTACGTTATAAATTGAAACTCATTTTTTTCACTCCAGCAGGGCGTAATACATATGAATTCATACATTATATTTTAACCAGTTTTACTATGGTAGGTATCTGGGCCCTGATTCTCGCGTCAATCGAACCATTTCCGTGCGCTGGTAGCAATGATGTTTTAAAAGTAATAGATACGTTACCCGGGCGCGCAATGTGAAGACGCGAAAAGATCCTAATTAGGATCTCTTACCCCCAGTCGGCGAAAAGCGATACAACGAGTGTGACGTCTCGGTTCGATTCGTTCGGTTAAAATCCATTTCACAATACGACAAAGGCGAAAGAGAAAGTGAATAGTTTTTTTTACAAGTGTGAAAAGGACGCAATGTCCTGCTTGGTGCCTCGATTAGTGCAGTGCCGTGATTGGTCAATAGTGACATTTGGCTGACACTTGTGCGTAGCAGAGAGTTACCAACTATCTCTTTCGTTCTTACTGTTTTAAATTATGCTATCTATTTCACCTCAGTCTATAGGTATGTGGTTAATAAGTATTGTGCATGTGTGCAGTCGCTCGCGACCAGCACAGATTTGCCGTTTGTTTTGTGAGCGTATAGCGTATCTATTACTTTTAAAACATCATTGGCTGGTAGGTAATTTGATGACAAGCTTTACCGTTTTACCGAAAAATCTATCCAGCTAAAATAAATTACCCCACGGAAGAAATCGAAATGCATAGATATCGTAAACCTGATAAAGGAAAAACTACTCTTTCTTCTATAAAGAAAATTCGATTGGTTGTATTTTTTGTATACAAACTGCACGAGGGTTGCTACCCTGGTAGTGGATTAAAAATATTTGTACCCTGTTACTTCTTACCCGTTAATCCGGTATGAAAATAGCATCTAATAATATCGTACGGTAAATGTGCAATACTTAATATCAGTGCATCAGTAACATTACCCACGCTTTTGTACATAAACAATTGTATAGATAATTTGATTAGTAATAAAACTCTTTTAATTATAGTTTTATAATGTTAATGAGATATCGAAGCTACGATGTGGGAGGCGCCTAATCTAATTTATAATTAGTAACTATTACTAATTCTAAATTAGTATTAATAATTACCAGCAATATAGAACATGGATGTTAGTGCTAATAACTAAGTAATTTCATGTCATTTCCCAGGTTTATCGAAGTGGTATGTGACTTAACCAGTGCTTAACTTTGTAAAGTATCTGCATTTATTATTTGATATTATTTTCATTGATAACAAAAAAGCAGACTTATATTATGTGTATAAAATCGGCTATTCAGTATTATTGTCACTATTTTACGGTATATCGTCAGCCAATGAACATAAATGTAATATTTTTAATTTTGTAAATGCCTGTTCAACCCTACTGAAAAACTATTGCTATTTTCAGCTTAATTTCAAATAAACTTCATTCCGTTTATAATGAAAACACTTTATGTTGTGATAATTTATCAAGTTGAAATTGTACCTATTTGCTATTTAACAGTTCCTCTTTCATGAATTATAGTTTTATTTTACTCTCAAATAAAAATGTAAAGAATCCGAGAAGATGTCCATTTCTGTTGTTTATTCATATAAATAGAAAAAGCGTCAGTGTTAAAAAACATAAATAAATATATAAAACAACATTACCGATATCGAAATCTATATTAATAAGCCATTTGGCTTCAACTCTTGTTCCTAAAGTTACTACCAGTTTAATTAATTGTAACTTTTGTACGTTTAGGCACTGGACGTGCGAACGACTATGTGAATATTACTTAGTGTAAATAAACGATTATGTGTTCTTAATGTGCTTCTTTTGTTGATTATTTTACCCCTAAACTAAAATATTTAGTAGCACCCTTATAAAAATGGAGGAATCACCCACTTTTCATACCATCTAAACTGAAACCCAATTATCATGCTATTTACAACAGTGAGTTGTTACTACTTATGTATAGAGAAGCTATGCCAAGCAAAAAATGTGTCGCAAAAACGACGACAAGATTGTGACGTTTTCTTTGAAAATTTGAATTTCGAATCATGATTTGTACTACGAGTTGATGACCGGGCCATCAATTTAGGGAGCACAAAATTTGTTCGTGATGTCAGTTCCCTACGCTAGTAATAGTAGTTCAATGTAAATCATTCGTATAAATTCAGTGATCAAATTTTCTTTTTCAAAGAAATAACTGATTTTGCTTTGTCAAGGATACGATTTGATGTCATTTTTAGGCTAGGTATTGTAAACTAAGGCCATGATAAACTTGGAAACCATACCTAAAATGGCAATCCTCTGGTTCGATTCCAGAATTTACTTAGTCCTATCCAATTCAGTAAGTTCTCATTTATCGTGCATTATCTAGGTTTAGGGTAGAAATTAAAAGAATATCGACCATAAACAGCTGATAAACTCAGGTCGAATAGAAAAGAAAAAGAAAACAATCGGTGACAGCACCGCGTTACTAACACTGGCCAGTAATTAAAAATATTCCACAGTTAAACTGCTCAAATTATTCATTATCCACATCGCACTGTGAAATCCATTCGAGCCACGTAAGAACAGGCTCTACGAAGAAATTCGCCTGTAAGACCGTGACTGGTAGGGGAAAGTGGACTCTATTACAAGGTACTAAAGAGTTCAAAAGGTATGTTGTTGTGTACTTGTATGGACTTGAAATGAGGAGTTGATGTGCGCGTCGCGTGCCGAACGAAACCAAACTTAAAGTAAAGCTAAGACTGCACTGTTAAAAAGACTTGAGTGGTCTGCTTTCATATTAGATCATCAATTGATTGCAAAACTGATTAATTATATTTATTAATAACAAACAAGAAAAAATTAAAACTAAGACATGCAACAATAAAAAAAATAAGACTACCCTATTCAAAAACGAAACCATTTCCTTGTGGCAAGGAGGCTATAATGCTGGCTGCGTTGCCGCGTTGGATAGCTATGCTAATCCTTTGAGCTAGGAACCAGCCAGCTTTACTATCGGCCGTAACAGAATTTAGTTTTGGCGAAATTTTTCTAAACAGCAATTTAGCCGAAGGCCCCCACGGCCCAAACGTTTCAACGCCAAACGGCGCAAATACATAATCACTTGCAAGTGAGCCGTACTTGCGACGCTTGGCGTTTTCAGCCAACTCCGCTGCTGCTCTGATTAATTGGATGACAATATCTGGTTATGCCAGTGTCTGGTTAAAAGTGAGGAACTGCTTCTAATCGAACAATGTTTGTGTGTGTACCACTTTTTATGCGAAATAAAGGAATTTGAATTTGAATTTGAAAATATGTTTTGATGGTTACAGATACCTACCGTAACAGTTAGTATAACACTAGTAGTATTATATTATCTGTGGTATAACGAAGGTCCACTTTGTAAGATCTCGAGCTGCGGCCAATAAGTTTTGGTTTTTTTTAATTAAAGAGTGCGACCTGGGGGCGTATTTCGATCCAACTTAATCCGTTCAATTCCGAGGCAGTTCAATTCAGCCTCAGTGTAAACGAATATTATCAATATTATAAATTATAATTATACTACAATGGTATGAATATTATTCTTTATATTGTTATATTATATTATAGTAATATTATCAATATAAAGCGAAATTGCAATAATAATTGCTAATTTGACAGTAAATCAGAGCGTTCTATCTGTCAAAACTGCATCGCAATACGCCCCCTGAGCAACTAACGATGATCTGAGAGAGACGGGACAGAGCGAATAAAATAAATGCTATCACTTGTTAAATGAGAAACTTTTTCAAGCTTCAGACTAACATGGTTCATGTTACCAGTGCATCAATGTGCACCACGCTTAGACTAGCGATGTCAAATTACGACTCTTCAAACACAAATTGTTAAAACTGTACGAGTATTAGTTCCAGTCGAGAGTTTGTTAAATGTTAATTGGTCGCCCACTAAATACAAACACCAATTAAACTTGAACCTCCTTCACTTTACGACAAAAAGAACGCACAGCTCTCATAAAGTGGTAAATTTTCTAACGTCCAAGCAAAATCTGGTGATATTTCAATACTCATTCATGGCCGTTAGACATAACTATATCCTTAACGGTGATGAACCGTAAACAATCAATAAATGCCGGAACAACGCTAATTTGAAACTTTTTATTTGTTTTCTATAAAATCGTTACGATATCTCTAGCAACGGAGCATTTAAAAAGATATCAAATTGAACCGTTTCGGAAATATTTGATTGATAACAATTTAAGTCTTTAGAAAGCTACTAAGCTCTGTATTATTACGCAATTGAAAACAGAATACGCACACTGGAGTTCAAATGCAATTAAAAAGGGCTGTTATTATGAAGTTAGTAAAAACCACAGAAAGCTCTTTGTTTATGACATCAAACGCTACATTTTACGTAACACTTTGCAAGCCGCATTTCCTTAGCGCGAAAAATTAAAAGAAACACAAATTATGGGGGCGTCATTAACACGAAAACACGTGTTATTGAAAGAAAGCCATAATAACATACACGACCTGTTAATTTGTACCTGTACAGTAATTAAGACAGAATGATCCTGGGGTTGGATCGAAAGTACTGCCTTTCAGTCCCTTTATTCGAAACTTAATACCACAATTTCGATGCGATGGTAGGGTAACACTCCTTTGTAAAGCAACCAATTTAAATAAACCTGCCTGATTATGGTTTTGCAATACTCCGGCTTAACATTCATGTGTAAAATCGGAGGTACGAGAGGTCAAGTTATGTTGGGGGTCTTGAAAACAGTTGTGTATACGAAATATTACAATTGGAAACACGAAATAATTATGGCGTACAATCATAGGATGTTATTACGTTACATTTGTTTTAGAACCGCAATGAAAGGTAGGAAATTTGTTTTGTAAAGGTGTTGCAAGCTGTAATTATTCTCTCGGGGAATCATATCATTTGTTTAATTTACCGCGCAGTGGAAACATTTTTGGAGAGCATTGTGAATTTAAGTGTGCCATTTTGCATTAAAAGCAGGCCATAATATATTTACTGTTTTCTTGTGGTAATGGGTATGAATGAATGTAAATAATTCTCAATTTTAAAACGTAAGTAGGGCACATAATGTTCTTCTTTACAAGTTTCTACATAAGTTAATTGTGTCTTGAAAACGGAACACATAAGTAAGTGGGTGTTACATTTAAACTCTTTGTATCTAGACAGATCACTGTTTGTATTTATGGTAGAGATACGCTAGTACTATTATATATTCTGTGGTAAAGATTTGTTAGTTAAAGCGCGTTGGTGTTGGTGGTGCGGTGAAGGAAAGAAGGACCAGTAGTAGCTATGCGATAAAAGCATCATTTCAAACAATCTTTGATGTTGTAATTCAAACTGAAAACCTCGCTGGTCAGGGTCAGAACAGGAAAGTACAGAAGATGAAGATGATGTCAATGCCACTGCCACAATAAGTTTTTAAAAGGTAAGTTCTCTTTCTATTCTCGATATTAACTTTAGTGAGATACAATGAAAAGCTCCTGAAAAATTACCTGAAAACGTTGAATGTGTCATTTCAAATTAACTGTATTTACCTAAAACATGATCATTATCAGCCAAAGGACGTCCACTGCTGAACATAGGCCTCCTCCACGGTTTTCCATAGCGACCGGTTGTGAGTGGTCTGCATCAAGTGTGATCCTGCGATCTTTACATGGTCGGCTGTCGATTTTGTCGGTGGAATTCCTAAGGTGCGTCTACGCTAGGCGAGCCGAGCACGAGCCGAACACAATTCGTCTAATGTGGAGCGACTTACAAGCCTCGAACGAGCGCGCTGCGAGCGTTTCGTTCGTGCTCGTTTGCGTTCCGCCGGTTGTCGGTTTTTTGACGAACACAAAGGGATTTGCTACGTTCGAGGGAAGAAATCGTTGCAGGTTCGTTGTATTGTACGTCCACACTTGACGCCGCGAACGACGAAGCCGAGAACGGCTCCGCTTGTGCTTCGCTCGTGCTGATCGGTTCGTCTAGAGTAGACCCACCTCTACGCTGCGCTTTTGGTCGAAGGGTCTCCAATCTAGATTTTTTATGCCCCAACGGCCATCAGCTGTTCTTCGCGCTATGTGCCCTGCCCACTGCCACTTGAGCTTACTGGATCGTACGTAGGGCTCTGACCGTTACCTTAGTTCTTCTACGTATCTCCTCGTTTCTGGAGATCTACTACGAAAAACGAAATCCGTCCATACGATTATCGTTTTTGTATCAAATGTTTACTACGAAATGCTACGGATCCACAAAACGATTATCGTATTGACGGATTTCGTTTTTCGTAGCAGGCTTGGATGAATTATTCGTCCAAGGTAGCAGGCCTTCAGATTCGATCTCGTAGAGAAACACCAAATATAGCCCTCTCCATCGCTCGTTGTGTGATTTTGAGCTTATTTATTTAACTATAATAGTTGTAGGTAAAATTAAAACGTCTCCCTCTTGTAGATTCTCATAAAAACTTTCTTTGCATCCCTAATTAAGGTAACTTTTCATTCGAACCGTTACCACAAACATGATATTTAATAGAAACATCATTTTAATTACGCTAATGGCGGTGTGTGATTAATTTATAATTTTAGACGCCCGCCGCGGGGCGAGAACAGATGTGAGCCGTTTGGAGTATCTAAATGAAAATAATAGTAAGAAGATTATTAAATTGTAGGTAAAATAGTCTGCCTATACTTTGGGTTGGATTTTGTCTTTGATATGATTTTGAATCGAGACTTTAAAAGGTAAAAAAAATTGAAAACACGAAATAATTGAATTTGATTCATATACATATTTAAAGCATGAGTATAGTGGACAAATGATGATTTCGTGATCCCTAACCACAAATACTTACCTACCCCAGAACACAATTAATTAAAATACATCACTCCTTTTTTGCAATGCACAATTGCATAGCATCAACCAAACTATTGCAGCCCTGAATAAAATATTGCCACACATTAAACTCACTAATAGCCAAAAAAACAGACCCACATCATAGACCCGAAATCGAGTGCATATCGAATTAACAAGAGAACTCGATGATAAATCATTCGCACATTCGATTATTTCCGTATCGATTTGAATGCACTCCGAGTACAATCGCTTGCAACATTGTTACAAATTAAACTGTTCTAAATTCAAACTTAAAATTGGAATTGTAAGGTGTGAATTAAATGCGGACGTTTTAAAAAGTTTGATGTGCGAAAATGTGCTTTATGTCAAAGAGAAAGATATAAACAGACGTGCCAAAATGGTCGCACAAAGCTATTGGAAGTGGAGTGAAATCGCAACAATGGTTGATAATGAAGTGGTTTTGTCATGTTTTTAGGCGTGCAGCGTGTGTGGGTATATTAAGGCACAATTATGTTATAAATGGACGCTTATTGGACGATTAGCGGCCAGATCGGGACTGTTGAGAAACTAGGTTTTGTAAGCGGTTTACAGTCGCGACGAAAAGTTATTATATTATTTTTTTTCGCCGATGGAAGATTGGATCGGGTGGAGTGGCTGATTTGAAGTGCAAATAAAGTAACCTAGTGTGATTCATGAAAGAGATAAAAATAAAACACTGGTAAGTCAACATTGAACTATTGACTGATGCATTATTTACTTATGCATTTTTTTTTTAACAAAATAATGGAACATTATCATTATCATCACATTTCTTTTAACTGACAAACCTGTTAAAGTACTTCATTCTTTGACGACGCACGAGTACTACCTAAAAATACTAGAAATTTAAGCTGAGCATAAATTATTAATTAGATATTACTAACAAAATGGCTTGGATCATGATGAACAAAACGGCACTTATGTCACCACCAGTACCTGCTAAGAAGTTTACGCCTTTTTTCCCACTAATTGCCTCATAGTTGGCAAGGTGACTTTCAGACAGCCATTATGTACAGTCGATGACATAATTGCTCGTCTCCGTATAGAGAAACAATTAATATGTAATAGCACTTATTCGCAATGATAGCTTTGCGGAGGCGGCGATTTGTCATAGACTGTCATCACAGTTTCAAGTAACAGTAGCACAGTGTGTTTTTTACCGACTTAAAAAAGAGGTATTCAATTCAACCTGTATGTTTGTGACACTGTCGAAACTGAATAATATTGGGTAAGTTTCATCAAAATCGGTTCAGTAGTTTTGAATAATAGGTAAAAAAATAAAAATCAAGAAAAGTATATTTTTTTTACTAAAGCTTTAAATGACGTATTTGTTTTCTATTTAGGAGAACCAAATTTATTTAGAGTCGGTGCAAAATGTCAAGCTTAGGTAAGTGGCACCACAAACAAAACAGTCTAAGCAAGCACATGTGCTTTTTTTACCCTTGTAATAATAACTAGCTACTATAACTCATAAATATTTTAGCTGAAACAAAAAGAAGATTCGGTAAAGTTGCAAGGAACCAGTTGCCTAATTATTTAGAGCTGACACAAAATAATTCTACTTAGTCAGCCATCAAAAATCCATCCCAACTTACAGCTAACAAGCGGCGTCAAAGACACCGCGCCGCTCACACTGTGACGTGACACGTGTCTAATCTCTGTACACAAGTTAGAGACGCCACAGACTTGCTACATGCCAAGAAAAAACCGAGTTATATACAGCGTCATAAGCGGCTGGGTGACACCGTGACGTGACTGCATTGATCTACTTTTTTTACTATGCGGACGCCACAGACTTGTTACAAACCGAACATGCGGTCGCTGTGACACTCAAAGAAACAGCGGCCCTGCGATGAAATCTCTGTATCTGTGGAGAAGTCATGGAATGGACCTTCCCAATGCGATATTATTTCATCATATTTGACCAGTTTATTTTTGTTTTTATAGTGTTTTGTCATCATACAAACTTAATACTATAAATTGCACTTGTAAAAAGCAACTGCGAACCTGTGACAGACGAGGAATTGAACCCCGTGTCTTACGCTATCCGGGCGTATGCCTATACCACTCGGCCAGCGTCACATTAACAAGCCTGTTGAATTTTGCAAGTGCTTTTACAAGTCACAGTTGATTTTAACAAGTGCAATTTCTATTATTATATTTGACCAGCATTGTAGTCATTAAATTAGGTTTCAGTATCGCCATGAAAGCAGCCCAAAACAAGTAAAGGCAGAATGGTTCAAGTCTCATAAGAAAGCTTAGCAGTCTGATAGAAGATATTCAAAAGGGCTGAATTGGTTCTTTCATAAACAACCGAGCTTGCCAGTTGAAACTGCTTGATACTGGTTGGATTGCTTTCGTTTAATATATGGCTTCCCCAGCCTCACAATTGAATTGAATTGTCGTATCACAGCGCATCTCTGTGGCAGACCCTTCCAACCCAAAGTTCCAAGGCGGCATGGATCAACTTTATTTGAATAGCTTATGTATCAATTGATTTGGGATAAGTACTAATGAGGAGCGGTTCCTTTTGATGGCCCAACGCCGATTGTCAAGCGGCAGATTTGAGTGACAACAGTCTTGAAACTCAATTTTAGCCTATTATGGATCATATTGTAAGGAAATAAAGAGTAGGGTATTAGCAGGGCTAATTTTGTAAGAAAGTAATCCGATAATAATATTATAAGTATCTATTTAACGTCTGATTTGTCTGAGGTAAGATGAGACGTGTTTTGTACTTGGTTGGCAGACTGATGGTCGTTCGTACTTGATGGGACTCAGTAAGTTTAGTTGCATACCGATAATGGAATCATGAGATTGGTAATCATGTTAATATAATGTGAACTATCAATAAGTAGATACCTACCTAACCAGTACAAACTGTTTCATTTCACGCACCCGCAAGTGTGTAAGACACATCTGCAGCCCAAAAATCGTAAATCATACGAGCAGAAAGGATGTTTAGTGAAACGGAACGTATCAAAGAGATTAAAGTTTCGGGCCGGTTTCATCGCTCGTATATTTAATTACACGTAATTCTGGTTATATTATTATTGCACTGATAATGACGCAATGGAAATGTATTTAAGTGGGTCCACGTCTCTCATATAAGAACATATGGTGACTAAAACCAAACCCACCGAGCAACTAGGCTTTATTTGAATTATTCAACAAAGTAAAATGGCCTAGACTGAAATATGATTTCAGGTAAATTAAATAGAGAGGCTTTAATGAGTATCAATATAAGAACATATAGAAACCTACATTATAGATGATAGAAAAATAATAGGTACCTACTAGGTCTTTTAAATTCTTAGTAGAACCACCAGATAAACATCGAAAACTATAAACTCCAAACAAATATACTTAAGTACCAATATAAAGGTACGAAGGTATACATAGACATTTCGATAAAATGATAACTAAGTTAAACTTTAAATATGACTCAACTTTTTAGTAAGTAAGTAATAATGCAAAAACCTACTTACGGGAAATAAACTTACAAATCCTGTACCAAATCTTTAGGTCATATCACGAGTATCATCCTGAGAATATAAACACCTAGAAGGAGGGTTCCTAACAAAGATCGTTGTCAAAAGCGCGCACATTTTGTAGCTACGTGTGTGTAAACAATATCCCTGTCACGCACACTAGTAAAGGAATAATATTGTCAGAAAATCTCATTTCTACTAAATGGTAGAAAATTGAAATATTAGGGAACCTATGTATAAAGAAATAACGAACGTAGGCTTTTTATTTTATTCAATGGTTTAATTTCCCCTTTATTTTACTCTTTTCTGTTTGATGTATGGATTTAAAAATACACCATATAGTTCTGATTGTTAATCTAAGATTGCCACCGCTACAAAATGGCGGATTCCATAATTATTTTATCACTACTACCTCAACATGAGTGTCATATGTAAGAGCTTGATTAGTAGAATAGAGTGAACTATAAAAAAAATCCTAATAAGGCCACCAACAAATGGCTGATATACAGGGTGTAAAAAAAGTAAAAACCAAATTCAAAGGGGTGGTTAAAAGTGGAGTCTAGAATACAGGCAAAATATTTTAAAAAATCTAGCTCTTTTTTCTACATACAATTTTAATTTGCATTAAATTGCTACAGAACAGTTGACGATCCACCAATCCCAACAGGCGTCCTTTTAAGTAATGATTCTGCTATTTACAATAATACTAATTGATTAAAATCAAATCAAGCAGCACCGTACAAAATCATTCCCGAAAACATCTAAGATTGCGCGCACGTTATTCATTAAAAGCTACAAAACTAAGGTAGCCGCACTATCTGTCACTTTCGCACATTGATAACGTGTATTTTCAAATAACGAGTATTAACTCATAGTAATAGCGGTCAGTAGGTCAAGTGCATAATTTTTTTACGGTTGTCTCGGGATGCGTGCGCGTAGCAATGGATCGTAGACGCAGGTTCTCAGATATTGAGAACCTACCATTAGATGGTCAGAGTGACATGACGAAGCTGACATGAGTGTGCATGAAACGGTGCGTTGGTAATCTGAAAATAGTGTGGATTACGGAAAGCCTAGCCGATCAAAAGTGGTCAGAGCAATACAAAATTGACATGACTTCGATTTATTACATGCGCCCAGTGTAGGTTGTTACTACACACTGTTACTACAGTTGATTATTTATATTCGCGATTTATTGTAAGTAGTTGATTCCAATTTTTAAGTAAGCCAAGGTACCTACATGCTCAATTTTGCACTGGTCTAATCAAATTTTGGGTTTTTTGACGGTCCTGAGCCCGTGAAGTACAAAGGGAAAATAGAAGTCCAGTTCAAGCCGTAAACATAACCTACCTATAAAACTAAATAGTGAACTGTGTGCCGTAGCGTAAGATAGAGCGCGCGGCTGCTAGTTTGGTTGGATTGACAATCATCATACATATGGTATTTTTAAATAATCATTTAAAAAAACACTATTTATTAGGATGGACCCCTAATAAATAATGTATTTTTGTGGAGTATTTTTCTGTAGTAATAGAAATTTCTTTTCTTTATTTTTTTTATTATTTTCCCCGTGTTCTAAACTCGATTGACAACCACCCCCTTGAATTTGGCTCATACTTTTTTTTACACCATTTTTATTAAAAAAAAACATTTATTTCTGTATAAAGACTCACTTACTCACTTGGGGTGTCGTAGCACAGTGGTGGCAGCGCTTTGGTAGTAATACCGAAGTTAAGCAACTTACGGCGCGGTCGGTGTTTGGATGGACCATTCCGACCATATAGGTGACTTATATCCCGAGCATCTCCGTGCTTCGGAAGGCACGTTAAGCCGCTGATTCCGGCTTTTTTTATAAAGACTCACAAGGAGCACTTATACCCGACACGAACATTCGAAACCATGAGTAGTTTTCTTTTTCCCATCACTTTATAGCTCTCACTAGATGGCGTTAGGATCACTTAAGTAACAATTTTGTTCACTTTGGCGGTAAGCCATAGACAAAAAATGTGCGTAATATTGTAAATCGTAGAAAAATACGAAAATATACCTATTCCCGATTTTATTCTATAAAAAAATAAATTTGTCAATTACGCAATACCAAGATTTTCTTTGATTCAAAATTGCATTCTATAAATAGCTAACAAACACCTCAACTAAGGGTAAATAAATATACATCTGATTATCCGATCTCTAGTAATAATTGTTAAAAATGACAGCAATAAAGTTTAAACCATAAAACTATCGCAAACATAGTGAATAAAACTTTATTAAAAAGGAATGGTAGTTTTTTAAATTCCACCTATACTGACAACACTTATGCAAATTTTCATTGATAAATTAAACAATCTTGTTTTAAGTATTACATGTATAAAATCAAGCTTAATTTGATAAATTACACGTGGTATGCATTGCTTAGGGTTTTGTTGTGTTTTTAAGATCTGTTGTGGCAACCATTGATTGCACAAACCGTCATTATTATCAAAAATTCGGGAGCTGTTACTCGTACTGCGTGTCCTTGAGCACTAAGGGCTCAATGTCAAATAGTTGCCAAATGGGCTACTATTGAAATGCGCCATTTACGAGCCAGGACTAGGCTTCTAGGTGTTTATATTCTCAGGTATCATCAAAACCAAAAGTCGTTAAGCCAAAAGCAATAATTGATGAAGTAAATCATTCGTTCCTGTTTACCTGAACGTGATTAACTACAAACACTGCCACATCAAAGAGAAACGTTACGATTATGATATTCGTGTGAAATTGGTAATTAAGTAAACATCTGACATACAGGTACTAAATCATGGCTTTTATTCATTAGTAGTTATAACAAATCCTTTCAGATGTAATAAACTTTTGGAGCTTGCCGTAGCCCGTATCTGTGCTACAAACTTTAATACATTATAGAGTTTCAGTATGGTTTCAGTGTTTCAAGACCATCTATGACTAAAAGTCGTAAAAACATACAGGGCGAATTGAATACCTCCTTTTTTGGAAGTCGGTAACTAGTGAGTATATCTATCTCTAGCATTTAAAAAATTAGCAATAAAGTAAGGTATACTTTTTAAAAAATAATTCCCTTACTAACCAAAACGCCTATAAGGTTTGAACGATAGCAAATCTAGAAACTTTGGCGGAACGTTTTACAAGAGCGAATTTTTAAAAGTAGGCCATAATAAAATAAAGTAATTACTTAAATATAGTACATAAAATGTAAACCCGTCATTGGCTGTAAGTCCGATTTGTCTGTTTATTATGTTATCATCATCTTCAAGAGCTGTGGATTATAGGCCTTATTTGGGTCAGTTACCTAAAAATACCCTTACATCGGCCCTAAAAGCATCATAATTTTTGGCCTCGCAAAAGAGCTAACAACTTTGTTGTCTTTTACTCATTGGAATATAAACAAAAAGTTAAATTATCAGAGTTTGTAAGTGGTCAAAATATAGCCTGCTCTAAAAATAGCTACGGTTGTGGGTACAAGAAACTAAAGATAAGTAAAGTACCTCCTAGTTACATTCCAGTGTAATTTTCATCAGCTTCTACCGTGTTGCAAAAGCAATGGTAATAAACACTTTCAACGCTCAATTTCACATTACAAAATATTTACAACCACCTCACCCGCAGTCAGGTAATCCGAAGAAATACGCAAATGCTCACGCGCATAAATATCATTAATATCGCTAAAAGGTTAGCCCCATTAGTTTAGCTAAATGAGACTAAACCACAGTAAACTAAAAAGAAGAAGGCAAATTTTTGGCTTCAATAAAATAAACTTATTTGCAGCCTGTTCCACAATGTCTTACGAAAGTTACCAGTAGCGTTTGTCCGCTATGTCATAAGAAATGACGTTCCACATATGAATTATTCGTTAGTTCACGCTTATTTGTCGATTGTGAAACAGGCCCTTATTCTGATTTCAGATAAAACCATTGCCAAATTATAATAAAATATTGATATGACTCTGGAATCCCATCTAAAGCTTCAGGCATCAGTCATGTCAGAAAGCCAGATTTTCAATATTTCACTAAAATTAGGTTTAACTCGTCAAGTATGTGTAAACGAGACACAATAAAAATTCCATTGTTATGCGACTCTCGGCATTCGTTTGATACCTGACTGATTACAAGTTAATAAATAGGTACTACAATAGCAAGGATATTGAAACAGTTTTCAGTGCAAGATAACGCCTCCCTTCTTCTCTTCTTAAACTTAAGAGAAATTGCCATTACTTTTTTGTTTGGTTTGCCTTTTTCTTGACCTCCTGATATGACATCACATTTACTTTTTCCTTTACTTGGTCGAAATAACTGCTCCTAGGTCTTTCTCTTCCCCTCTTCCCCTCTTACCTTCTACTTACTTATGACGCCTCCCAGACGTACATATTTGTTAGGATGGAAATCATAACGCCGATTGGCCGCCGGACTGCTAGAGTTTTAGAGAATTCGATTTTAAGGGTCGGTTTCGTAATCGATAGTTAACATTCTTCAAAACATGCACAGTCGTAATTATTCAACTGCGCTGGAAACATTTATAACCATTAGTAAAGATATGTATCGATCTAGAAAACGCCTCTTAGTAATCAACCCACGTTACTGATTCTTTCTTGTACTGTTGGGGTCAGGCATGGCAAACACCGATCAACTCGGCTTATAGTCGTTTTGGATTGGAATAAATACGCGTGATTGGCCCGTGAATATTCTCTAATTTTGAAACATATTACTCGCAAAACCATTTTTGTTTGGTGAATCCATTCGTTAGTCTAACGAACTTAATTGCCATTGTTAGATAGAGAAAAATAATTGTTTAAAATCATCATTTAACAAGACAGTTACCGTTATGCAAAATTATATTAATTATTTCCAGATAAGTATCGTTGTGTGATTGATGTGGATTTATTATCTCAATAGTTTATACAGCTGTATTTTTTATCGCACATTTTGATTTGACACTCAAATTGTGGAAAATAATGGAAAATTGTTTTACGTGGGAAACTCAAAAAGGACAAGACTGGTAAGTACACTGAGCTGTCACCTCATCATACATAACAGAATGAAACCAACACTTTTTCATTTGATATGAATCCAATTATTTCTTTCTTTCAGTCAGTCTTTCGACACTTATTTTGGGCACGCGATATATTTTTTTCTTGGAAAGTTTGAATTTTACAGCCAGTGTCAAATTATTCTGCTATTCACTATTAAATAAGGCCCAATTTCTTCAGCGATAGAATGGTAAAGTTACGTTACCAGCGGTTGAATATTTACGATTGTGTGTGCTTTAAAAAAAACTGTTTTTACCAAATGTCAGAATGGCTATTTTAATGAATAATTTAGTTAATATTTTCACAGATCAGCAGTTCCTAACTCTAGTCATTAGTGTAATTTGAGGCATTATTTCGTTTTCTTATTGATATTAACGTTTTTTAGGGAAAGCAATTATTATAAAAGTACAAACATAGTTGTAATATCTGTTCTTCATGAGAATAAATTTCTTCTAAACCAAAAATATTCTAAGTGATTTGCCTCTTTCGTATTGTAAGAAGTACATATAAGTTTGATAAATAAATAAAAGTACAAACTGAGTATGTTTGTACTTTTGTTTATTCAATACTCAAAACATATCACATCATAGAACCTGAAACACTTAACAATCCGCTAGCACCATTCTCCTCAAATCATCCGTAACCTTCCACAGATGGCCTAACACCATTACTCTTAAAAGGTCCATACAACGCAATAAATTAGCCCACTCTCCTTTCAAAATCGGCCACCATATGCCGGACTCACAGACATCTAATTAAGTAGATAACACAAGTTACAACCGTATGGAAACCATGGGTGCCAGTTTTTGGGCAGTCACAACAGTGAGTTCTCCATTCAAAGTCACTGATTTTATTGTAATTGTTGACAAAATTAATGTTTCATTGATTCGGAGAAAGTAAAGCATGGCGTAATGAAAGGTCACCAAAGGAAGTGAACGCTAAACAATTCAGTTTAAGTATTTATTTTTACACGTACAGTATACGGACAGCAGAAATGCAAACTAAACACTGCGGTACGCTATGCAGGTTTGGAATAAGGATTTGTTTTATTGTATTAAAGTGTGCTGGTGACCATACAACATACACTAACGTCATATTGTTACCTGAATCAGAACCTACTTTGTTTCTTGTGGTACAAAATTATTTTTTTAACAAAAGTCTATTTTGCCGACGACATATCTGTACTGTTTGACTACACATATGTCGCAGTCATCTGGTTAAACCAGCCAAACCATTGAACGCCTATCCAGTTAATGTAACGGCGGCCGGCATTCATTTGACCAGATAGCTGCTGCGACACATATGTATCAACCGGCTGCGTCATCTATTTATTACACAATCTGTGATCGACCAGACCCTCCACACTCATATAAAATTAATATACGAAGCATAAACAAAGCCTTAACTAAAACTATTTTGGGAGCGAAATACTCCTAATTATGTCGAAATAGGCGTTAATAGGACATCTAATAGCGATTTTTATGGCCGCCCTCGCCGCCAAAGGAATCCCTTGTTTATTGACCCTCTTTCGGAGCTAAGTTTTTGAGTAAACAAGACGGATCAGAGATTTCAATTCAATTTGAGCTTTTTATAATCCAGCGAGCGTTTCCGTTTGGTGTTGGATTGGTCGATGTTTTAGCCTTTTTAGGGTTCCGTAGCCGAATGGCAAAAAACGGAACCCTTATAGTTTCGTCAAGTCTGTCTGTCTGTCTGTCTGTCTGTCCGTCCGTATGTCACAGCCACTTTATTCTGAAACTATAAGCATCACATAGCTGAAACTTGGTAGGTAGGTGTATTTTGTTCACCGCTTTCCAATTCAGATACAAAAAATAAAAAATAATAATATTTAAGGGGGGGCTCCCATACATGAAACTAAAACCTAAAAATTTGTTTTTACTCAAACCTATGCGTGTGGGATGTCTATGGATAGGTCTTTCAAAATGATGTTGAGGTTTCTAAAACCATTTTTTCTAAAAGTGTAAGGTTTGAGATATAGACGCTTCCAAAGTGGTAAAATGGGCGTCCCCCCCCCCTCTAACTTTTGAACTAAGAAAGTGAAAATTTTGAAAAAAATATATGATGTAGATCTCAACAAAAACTTGCAACGAAAATTGGTTTGAAGGAGATCGAACTAATAGTTTTTGAGATATTGCACATTTTTATCAACCGCAAATATAACTTTGTCTTTCATACAAACACTATGAAATACAAAGTTATTTTTGCTGTCGCAATATATTGTGATGTTTTCGTTAAGTGAAAGTACGTGGACCCTGAATTCAGTTAAGGGTGGCACGGAACCCTCAGTGCGCGGGTCCGACACGCACTTAACCGGTTTTTTTTTGGTCTTAGGATCTTCAGAAAACGCTTTGTTTGGCTTTTGGTAAATTTTGAAATAAAATATTTTCTGTTATCGTAACTGTTTCTTAACTTAAATCCTACAAGCAATGACACACAGAGAGGAAGCAAGCTTAATGTTTAAGTTTTAATTATTAAGTTTGCTTGTGCTCGCTAGTGTGCTTAGAAAGTTAAAGGTACGAGCTGCGCCAGTATTTTTTCATTCCTATTCATCATCATTACGAATCAGACTGATTCTCTGTCACTCAGTCTTCTTGATCGTCTTTTACCACCACAACCTATCTTTCTTTTACCTATTCCTACTTATTTTAATGCGGAATTGTTACGAATGTAGAGCTCGTGGGTTAGGTAGGTAGTAGGTATACCAAAAGCTCATAGAACTTTACTTCTGGTTATGGATGTTTGCATTTTACATTTATTTCTATGCTTATTACAAACAGCAGACCGACTAAGATTAGTTGAAGATCTCTCGGTAGAACTAGGTGATTTTCCCCTAACAGCTATATACACGGCTAACCCATCAGATAATCCCTAACCGAAGCTATGTCCAAAAGAATAGCACATTGCACCATAACTTATAGCTTGACCGAAGTATAAGCTGTAATAGCCTTCCAGACACCTCAGGACGTGTGAGAGAGATGGAGCTATGTGGGGGAGGGAGAGGGGCGACAGAAGCGCCGCTCCGCGTCAAAATACGTGCTTCATTCGTTTTATTACCTTGCGGTGGGCGCGAGACGGGGGAGGCTCGATGTCGATAACTTTATCGATAGATGTATTACTGTCTTCATGCAATTTACTATACAAATACAAATACAAAATTCTTACAAAATTATTCTTCAATAACATGGGTTTGGTTCTCCCTTTTGAGTTTGAAAAAAAACTCGTGACAGGGAGTGCCGCTCTTTCGTAACTAAAGGTACATAACACATGATGTACTATTATGAAAAACATATTGAAGCCTAAACAATCTTAGATACAAAATAACAGTGTTTATAAGAATATAGAACAATTTTTGATTAAACAACACTAATAATAGCTTTCCTTTCGTGTACATCCGACAATTTCTGATTACACGCATGTAAGACTAACTTACTTGTAAGGAAATTTTTCGCGAAGTAAAGATTCATTCTTATTTTCTTAACAGTGTCCAAGGTTAAACATAATCTCGAGCGTAATACCTACATATGTTTTGAGTATGCCCTCTGGTGATTTTTTATCCCGTTTGATATGTTCTTTTTTGTTTTTAGGGTTCCGTACCTCAAAAGGAAAAAACGGAACCCTTATAGGATCACTTTGTTGTCCGTCTGTCCGTCCGTCTGTCAAGACCCTTTTTCTCAGGAACGCGTGGAGGTATGAAGCTGAAATTTATATCAATTACTCAGGTCTACTGTCCCTTGAAGCTGTGAAAAAATCAAACTTCTAAGCCAACGCAATCAAAAGATACAGCCGTTTATGCCGCAAATTTTCGACACTTGCAAGGGAATCAAAACCTACAGGGTGCTTCCCGTGAACTCAGAATCTTGAAATTTGGTACGAAGCAACGTCTTATAGCATAGATAAAGGAAAAATTACGAAAACCATAAATTTTTAGTTACATCACATAATATATATTTTTTTAATAATTTTAAACTTACTACCCATTTCCTCATAAACGCGTAGAGGTATTAAATTGAAATTCATACCAAATACTCAGGTCTATAATACCTTGAAGCTGTAACAAAATCAAACTTCTATGTCAACGCAATCAAAAGAAACAGCAATTTAAGCTGCATATTTTGAAACTCGCAAGTACTCGCAAGGGAATCAAAACCTAAAGGGTACTTCCAGTCGACCTAGAATCTTGAAATTTGGCATGAAGCAACGTTTTATAGCACACATAAAGGACAAATTCCGAAAACCTTAAATTTTTAGTAACATTACAAAATATATATTTTTTATTAAATATAAACTTATTACTTTTTTCCTCATGAACGCATAGAGCTATCAAGTTGAAATTCATATCAAATACCTTGCAGGTTTGTACGGAACCCTCGGTGCGCGAGTCCGACTCGCACTTGGCCGGTTTTTTTTTTTACAGTGACATTTCAAAAGGACAAGCATTTGGCTCTAAAGAAAAACGTTCTGCTAAAGTTTGGGGATTTAATAAATAGCCTTGTAAATTATTAGGGGTAAGTGTCAATTTCCTCACCTCAAAGTTATACTTTTTTTTATAAATATAAAACTCAGCCTTTGGTATTATAAGTTTTTTAAAGATTTTTTACACATGTAAAAGCGTAACGTAAGTACGTAAGGTTGACATAATGCCTCAATTTGTAGCGTACAAACATTATCAAAAGCTCCTACGGCTAATCACTTTAAGGTCATGCCGCAACATGGAACAAAGATCACTTTAAATCCAAACAAAGATGAATCCAAAACATCGATAACTTTCCATCGACAGCCGCCCGCGCGTGCACCACACTGAGGGCGGCACCGCGGCAACATCAAAGGCGCCCACCTCTTTGATGTGGCCGCCGGCGCGCGCCGCCAAACGCCGTAAGCGACAAATCCATACGTCATCCTCCTGTCATTATAACGCCTCACAATCGCTATGGGAATGTTGAATTACTCACAAGACAATATAAATTGACAAGAAGGCTTAATAGTGCTCATGTCGTTTCTGATCATCCGCAGTCAAATGGTTAATGGATTATTTCAATTAGTTGTAACGCTTTCAACGGGTTTGGAGTAATTGGCGATTAAGAGTTTTAGTTTTAGACTGGCGTACAAATTTTATTGTATCGATACAATTTACAGAAGGCTTGTAGTAGTCGGAGAACAGTCCTGGGTAAATTTTCGAACCGTCCTTTTTTTCGTCATTACGGTGGCAAATTTTATTTTTCACTGTTCATCGAAACTAAATGCGTAAGAATATAGATTTAGATGCTATTAATCTAATAATTTATAAGGCTCTCTTTAAACCTAATTACTTTCGGAGATATAAATAAATTTTGAATTCGCGCCACCTAAATGATGATAAGAGCCACCGAAATTACCCTATCAATTAAACAACTAAGCAAAATGTTAGAAATATTCAAATAAAAATACGTTAGTGTATTTTAATATTTTTGTTTTATATTAATCAACGTTTAAATTAGGAACTTTTTCGAAACAGTAACATATTTTTTTTATTACAAGTACTATAATTCTGAAAGTTTGAGCTAGGCTTCTTCTTCTTCCTAGCAACTGTCCCGTCTGGTGACGGGGTCTACTTTCCAACTATTCTTCCTCCACTTTGCCCTATCCTGGACGTTGTTCTCGGTTTAGTCACAGCTTTCTATGTCTTTCTTAATGACACTCAATCATCGCAGTTTAGGATTTCCTCTTCACCTTTGACCCGGTAGGTTTTGGTTAAGTGCTACATTGCCGATATAGTTAGAAGGTCTCCTTTTCACGTGTCCAAACCATCGCAGCCGGTTTTCTTGTAGTTTATCGGCGACGTCGCGCACGCCGAGGCTACCACGCACGTACTCGTTGCGGATCTTGTCAAGTCTCGTCACTCCGCACATCCATCGCAGCATCTTCATCTCAACAACTTGGATGGTCTGCACGTGTTTCTTTGTGACCGCCTAGGTTTCGCTACCATATGTAAGCACTGGTCTTATGACTGACTTGTACACCAGTCCTTTTTACTTTATGGGCATTCTACTGCCACATGTTACGCCCGTAACTTCGCGCCACTTGAGCCAGGCGGCTGCTATGCGATGCTGTAGGTTATTCTCCAGATTACCAGAATCGTTCATCGCGCTGCCGAGGTACTTGTACTCCTGACACTGTTGAATCACCTGTCCATCTATTACTATCAGAACAGGGTCAACAGGGTGAACAGGGAAAGTTTGAGCTAGGCTTCATGTTTTTAAATTATAGTTCATGATAATTGAGCATCTACTTGTAATAATAATTGATCATCTATCATCATTACGTGTTTAAAATAAATATTGTATTGATTGTAAGGGTATTTATCGTTACGGTGGCTTATTGGTCATTCCGGTGGCCCAATACACCACCGCAATTACGCCACCGTAATGATGACAAAATGTTTTTTTCATGATCATTACTCAACTAAATAATTCATTGCGTAGATATTAACAAGTCGTTATGTCGAGCCAATAATCTACAACATACAAACTAAGGGTTACAATACAACACTCTGTTTGTTGTCAAAAACATGCCACCGAAGTTATCACACACGGTGACCAAAACACATTTCTCAAAAAACGTACCTCGGAAACTAGTTGAAACTTGCGTATTCGCCGTCCTTTCCACACGCAAGTTACGGCACGACTAACGCCCAGGATGGTCCGAAACAAAAATGGGTCGTATCATTGCTTGGCAAATAGAAAACAATTAGTCAACTGCAAGCATTGCAAGATCAGTTTTTCGCGGGACACAGACATTTGGGCGTCTCAGTATTTTAATATAATAGTTAGTGAAGTTTTTATGCGTTTAGTTATGAAATGGAATAAACATCTTTCAAATAAGATAGTTTGATGAAAGATACGTCAAAATTTCGAGTAATTGTGAGTGGTTTTCTGCGCGTAATTTGAAATGGGACAAGCCTCCCAGGGGTAGGCCGCTCATACAAGTCGGATGTTCAACGTGTTATTTCTTGTAAGTTTTGTGTTAATTCTTATCTATTTTATTATGCACGTTTAAGTTACGAGTTATATTTATAAGACAGCGTGTTTTGAGTCTGTTTTGAATGATCGTTTTTTTATTAAGGTCACCGGACGCCCAAAAAAGTACGCTTGAAAATTTACCCTCCTAATGGTTTCCACTAGATTTTAATACTTCTTAGACTGAATGAAGGTATGTGAAAGTTGGTCAACTGGTTAAGTTTTAGTTGTTGACACGGAAGTATGATATTTTTTTTAATATTTTTTATATAAAGATAGATAATTGAATGACAATGATAAAACCCAGCATAAAGTTCAGTTAAATTAATTCGAACGTTTAGGCAGGATATTTTTCCAATTTCCAAACGCATGTAGACGTTTTCATTTAGTTTATGTGTCTTTTGATGATCTTCGTTTCCACAAAAAGCATGTCAAAAATAATTCACTTAACCCCAAAGCCGTAATACTCACGCTATTTAGTCCAATCAACGAGGAGATTCGTTGTATGGAGACATCCGAATAATTCTCCCGTCGTTGAAACTTGGCACATAGTGAAAATAAGTAATACAGATTATAGATATACAATAATCCAATGATTTTTTTTACGAGAAGTTAGGTATTTATACCTAAACATGGAAATCGTTTATAACTCTCTGTGAAAAAATTCTCAGTCTGAAATTGTTCGTGTATACGTATGTATGTTTATGTTAGAGTAGGTAAGAATAAGAATCCAATATTTTTTCGATTTCCAAGGTACTCAAAATTAAACTTTTTGCATTTTGCTCTATAACTTCTACCGAAAAAATTCTCTGCTCATTTTTGTTTTTTAATATGGTTTTATTTACGTATATAAGTAGCTTTAATAAGTTATCCAAAACATTTTTCGTTTCAATACTACAATTCTTATTATTACTTAATTATGGCTCGTGAATAATTGCTCAGGCAAATTAAATGCGTTTCTTAGTTAGGGGTCGCTCTATCGCAGTAGATTTTTCAATAATCCAATTAAAATTCCACTAAATACCAAGTTTTTAAAATATCAATAACGGGAAATAGTGAATATTACCGCCACTTAGAACCGACCGGGCGCGCGGCAGAGCAGTGGTGCGTGTGCTCGCTCATATCTAAAACGTACTGCAGTCAGTCTATCTGTATAAAAAAATGATGCAAGTGTTTGTAGGTAATGGCTGTCACCCGCGATAGCCCAGCAGCTAACTTAGGTGGTCTTGGAACTTGGGCACACGGGTTCTAATCCCAGTGCATCACATCGTATGTTATTTATTTGTATGTATGTTCTTATGAGTTCTATTTACTTGTTTTTAAACAAAATATTGTGTTTTTGCAGTGATTATTTGCCAGTCGAATTCCGTCCTTATGTGTTAGGACGTAAGGCTTATTTTGGCGGACGACTGACAGCGGAGTCTGGAACGCGGCGTGTGTTTATTGTGATTTCTGTTGGGCGAAAGTAGTTCTTATTTTCATAAGCGGAAGGCTTGTAGTCGGCTGTGATGGATGATTGAGGATTCTAGAATGCCGTCTATTGTATTTCGGCGCCCGCGCACTCCATAGCTATCATATAACTATAGTATACTATTATTAAATTATTGTGACGGTATTTAGCGCGCGGTCCTTAAAAGTCATTCTGTACAAAGAAAGACATTTCAGTTTTCGTTCATCTCAGTTACCTACTTGACCAATCAGAGGACAACGACTCAACGCAATATAATAATTACGTAAAGAGTTTAACGAGAAATGAAATGAAAAGATGGACCAAGAAATAAGTAAACGACTATGGAAAAATAAAAGGCTTAAGCGACACTATGACAGATATTGGTCTTAACTGAGTTGTAATCAGCAAAATTTTCTGCGTTGTTTGAGCTGGGTTTGGTGTAAATCAGGATTGTTGTAAAATATGTTCATAGGAATATCAATTAAAAATGACATTTGATAAAATTAAATTAAAAGCACGATTTTTCTTCTATTAAAATCTAGGTAGAACGTACATTAACGATCTGATTAATGAAAAATATGACTGCCCCATTACCTATAGATTCAATGGAAATCAAAATACTGTTGGTTCCTCCGCCGCAATCTGCATAAGTAAGAAGCCTTTGTACTGTAGGCGTTGCAGAAACAGCATTCTAAGGGCTTTATTAAATGTCACTTTTAGCGCCTTTTGCGTATAGCTGACCCAAAGGGAGCCCGAGTAGAGCAACTGGCAGTGTTTGAGGTTAAGACCTCCGTATGTGTTTTTGACATTTAGAATAGATTTGAAATTCTTTTAGAGAAGAAGAAATTACAGAAAAACATACATAGTCAGATTGATTCCAGATTTCCGATTAGTTATCTGTTTACATTGTTTCTTAATAAAGTGAATATTTAATCAGTACCTACCTATTTTTAATACAAAATTATTTAATCTGCAAGTAAGAACAGGCAGTATGCTTTAAGGAGAGTTAACTTAACTTCATTACTACATCGAGCAAACCTCCGGGCCAGCATATTACTCCGGAATACCAAGGCGTATTTAAAAAAAATAGAATAAGCGACACTATAAGTCTAACTAACTACTAATTAATAATAAATATTGTTGGTTTTCTAATTTTCTTGTTGTATTTATAATTAAATTTATTTTATATTTGGTTCAAGTGATTAAACTAGACTGGTTGCACCCGCGATAATTTCTTATAACCCGAAACCGCACCGAATTATTGGTTTATTTCAATAAGTTATAGTGTTGGGAAATAAGTATAAGTTATCGAAATAATATTTTTAGTGTAATTTATTTAAAAAACAGAGATAAGTTTTTTAATAAAATCATACAACGCAGTAATTATAATTTGTTACATAATAATAATAGTCCCCCTAGCCGATTTCGACTACGGTGGCCAGTCACAACGACTAACCGACTGCGCGGGACATATTATAGTGCACAAGTGTGTGCGCAAACACAGGTGCACTCTCTATTCCTTTCATTCTCATAGCCCGATGGGCCAGCAATCTGACACAACCGGATAGAGATCAGGCGCAGGACCAACGGCTTTACGTGCTTTCCGAGGCACGGGGGTGAAACACCGCCAACTTCCAAACTCCGGGCTTCCCTGAGATTTTCTGAACTGAAAAACCCAGGTACATATTTTTGGCCCGACCTGGGAATCGAACCCGGGACCTCTGGCGCAGCCGTCGCTTAAAAATGCGACCCTCTTACTGCTGCGCCACCGAGGCAGTTCTTACATACTACACAGAAAAAAAGGTTTTTAAAATATTTTAGGCAAACACCTTTCTCCACTTTGATTTGTCTGTATCAGAACATTCACTTTTAACATATTTCTACATCATACATCTTGGCCAAGAAATATTAAACAATCAGACTTCGACAAAACCATGTAAAAACGTAAACAAACACCCGAATAATGCATTATCGTATTTACGTCCGTTCCCGCTATAATAAAATTGAGTAAACAATTCAATTACCTATAACAGTGCGGGAAGGGATGAAATGACCTTGTATTCTATGACGGGCGTTTCGGCCCGTTACCCGCAAGGAATTGAGAAAAAATCATTTAGTGCGGTATCAGGCCAAAAGGCCTTAGCACCATTTTCTTGCTTTTTTGAGTAGCTCTTAAGATAGTAAACTCAAACCTATACTTGTCTCTTTTAATCATACAGAAATGCTCCTTACACAGCCGCCGCACCAGGGGAAGTTTACTGTTTCTTGCTTCCGCACAGAGTGGGAGTACATGCATCGGGTTTTTAAGCCTTATATTGCAGCGAACGTGCTAAACGTAACACAATTTTTGTCTATAATCGGGCAAAGGTTCGGTCATATTTGTTGCACCCGCGATAGCAGTTTGAATTTTCCTCTTGGCAATTGAAATTATATTTTAAATTTATTGTTAACTAATATATAGAGAACATATAAAATGAAGTCTTTCATAGACTAATTTTATTGAATAAGTTTTTTATTTCACTACACGAAATTATAACATTCCTCTAAATGGTGCACCCGCGAAAATGGAATCACCCTGAGCTGAAAAATAAATAGACTATTCAGATATCGATATCCCATAAAATTTTACAAATGGAACTTTTGATTCAGACTTTGAGTTATGGTAATTTTTAGGGGTGAATAAAGCTAAAAAACTTATTTAATGAAATAAATCTATGACAGACTACATTTTACATGTTTTCTATATATTATTGATTGATATATGATTTTAAAACATAATTTCAATAGCCAAGAGGAAAATTCAAACTGCTGTCGTGGGTGCAACAAATATGCCCCACCCAACCGTTGCCAGATTATAGACAAAAAACGCAAAAATCAGTTCATTGTGTTACGTTTAATTTGTTTACTTCAATATTTTGTGAGGTGTTTAAGTAACAAAGTAAATAATATATGAGAACTGTAAACTAAACAAACATAAACAATGATTTATTTGTTTTTAATTGATTGCGGGTGCAACCAGTCTAGTTTAATCACTTCAACCAGATATAAAATAAATTTAATTATAAATACAACAAGAAAATTAGAAAACCAACAATATTTATTATTAATTAGTAGTTAGTTAGACTTTTAGTGTCGCTTATTCTATTTTTTTTTAAATACGCCTTGGTATTCCGGAGTAATATGCTGGCCCGGAGGTTTGCTCGATGTAGTAATGAAGTTAAGTTAACTCTCCTTAAAGCATACTGCCTGTTCTTACTTGCAGATTAAATAATTTTGTATTAAAAATAGGTAGGTACTGATTAAATATTCACTTTATTAAGAAACAATGTAAACAGATAACTAATCGGAAAGCGGGAATCAATCCGACTATGTATGTTTTTCTGTCATTTCTTCTTCTCTAAAAGAATTTCAAATCTATTCTAAATGTCAAAAACACATACGGAGGTCTTAACCTCAAACACTGCCAGTTGCTCTACTCGGGCTCCCTTTGGGTCAGCTATACGCAAAAGGCGCTAAAAGTGACATTCAATAAAGCCCTTAGAATGCTGTTTCTGCAACGCCTAAAGTACAAAGGCTTCTTGCTGATGCAGATTGCGGCGGAGGAACCAACAGTATTTTGATTTCCATTGAATCTGTAGGTAATGGGGCAGTCATATTTTTCATTAATCAGATCGTTAATGTACGTTCTACCAAGATTTTAATAGAAGAAAAATAGTGCTTTTAATTTAATTTTATCAAATGTAATTTTTAATTGATATTCATTATTTGTAATTTTAATTGTTTACTTATTATTATGAATGCCATTGTACGATATAAAGAAAGTCATTCATTCATTCTTGCTTGTGCTCGTTATTGCTTTCCTGTTCCCCGACGTTCACATATAACTCCGTTCTTAAACCGCAATAATTTAACATGTCAGCTAGATACACCCTACACTTTGCGACGCTGCTTTTTGGAATCATAAAAAACAAGAAACCCGCCTACCTTTACGAAAAATTAGAATTTTCTAGACTACCACAAGAATTGCATCCCGATAAATGTGCCCACAACACAAAACGGCTGCTTTTCGTGGCAGTTTTCGTTATGCTGCCACGAAATGCTGGAACAACTTGTCACCACCGATTAGAAATTTAAATTCTTTAGTTAAACACCGTCTCAGAGTTTTTCTAATCGAGAGCCAAAAGGTCAAGCCAAACCCAGCTCAAACGACGCAGAAAATCTTGCTGAATACAACTAATGTTGTCGTTATGGGCGGGTAGTTATTTTATTATGGCCCATTATAAAATAACTACCCGCATTAAAATTTTTTTTTTTGACACAAGTATAGGCATAACATTCAGTCACAAAACACTCTTTACAGAATTGTAATCGGTTGTCCTTCCAAGAAGTTACGTGTGTTTACGTAAGTGTAATCCGACACTGCGCGTGCGTGTGATGTCACGTGACGTTTGACGTCACTCACACATGATCAATAGCTTATTTTTTTACCGAGTGTTGACCATTTAAGACCAATATCTGTCAAAGTGTCGCTTAAACCTTTTGCTTTTCCATAGTCGTTTACTTATTTCTTGGTCCATCTTTTCATTTCATTTCTCGTTAAACTCTTTACGTAATTATTATATTGCGTTGAGTCGTTGTCCTCTGATTGGTCAAGTAGGTAACTGAGATGAACGAAAACTGAAATGTCTTTCTTTGTACAGAATGACTTTTAAGGACCGCGCGCTAAATACCGTCACAATAATTTAATAATAGTATACTATAGTTATACGATAGCTATGGAGTGCGCGGGCGCCGAAATACAATAGACGGCATTCTAGAATCATCAATCATCCATCACAGCCGACTACAAGCCTTCCGCTTATGAAAATAAGAACTACTTTCGCCCAACAGAAATCACAATAAACACACGCCGCGTTCCAGACTCCGCTGTCAGTCGTCCGCCAAAATAAGCCTTACGTCCTAACACATAAGGACGGAATTCGACTGGCAAATAATCACTGCAAAAACACAATATTTTGTTTAAAAACAAGTAAATAGAACTCATAAGAACATACATACAAATAAATAACATACGATGTGATGCACTGGGATTAGAACCCGTGTGCCCAAGTTCCAAGACCACCTAAGTTAGCTGCTGGGCTATCGCGGGTGACAGCCATTACCTACAAACACTTGCATCATTTTTTTATACGGATAGACTGACTGCAGTACGTTTTAGATATGAGCGAGCACACGCACCACTGCTCTGCCGCGCGCCCGGTCGGTTCTAAGTGGCGGTAATATTCACTATTTCCCGTTATTGATATTTTAAAAACTTGGTATTTAGTGGAATTTTAATTGGATTATTGAAAAATCTACTGCGATAGAGCGACCCCTAACTAAGAAACGCATTTAATTTGCCTGAGCAATTATTCACGAGCCATAATTAAGTAATAATAAGAATTGTAGTATTGAAACGAAAAATGTTTTGGATAACTTATTAAAGCTACTTATATACGTAAATAAAACCATATTAAAAAACAAAAATGAGCAGAGAATTTTTTCGGTAGAAGTTATAGAGCAAAATGCAAAAAGTTTAATTTTGAGTACCTCCGAAATCGAAAAAATATTGGATTCTTATTCTTACCTATTCTAACATAAACATACATACGTATACACGAACAATTTCAGACTGAGAATTTTTTCACAGAGAGTTATAAACGATTTCCATGTTTAGGTATAAATACCTAACTTCTCGTAAAAAAAATCATTGGATTATTGTATATCTATAATCTGTATTACTTATTTTCACTATGTGCCAAGTTTCAACGACGGGAGAATTATTCGGGTCACAAAAGCTTCGTTGATTGGACTAATTACTGTCAAACGCGATTGACATGATTGACGATGAATAACTTTAATATATTACGTCGACTTGGCCTAAGTTATCCTGTCAAAGTAAATGTTTTTGTGGTAGGAGGTAATGGGGTAGTGAGCAGTCAATTAAAAATAATATTTTATTTTCCTGTGTTGTCTTTCATCAGTTCTTATATCTTTGTCTCTCTTCTCTCTATTTTATGAGATATGTTATTCTTTTTAAGTATGTAATGTAAGAGAGTACTTAAACTGTGGCACTATGTTTAGTCTTTTTACATCTCAAACTTTCAAAACATTGTGCTCAATTCGCCAGATACTGAAAAATAAAGGTATTAGAATTAAAGTTTCTTTGTAGTAATTTATCTTCCGAAATTTAAAATCTAAGCGACTAAAGATCCCGCTTAGGTCATTTCTGAATTGAGAGCCCTAACAATAGATGGGGCCAATTGTAAGAGCATAAAAAGTAAATTATTGGTTGGTGAGTCGCGGAGCATTGTGCAGGATAATTTGGGTAACCCTTTGGACCTCGACCGATTTGTAGGTATCTTTGTTCCTTATGTTAATTTTGTATCAAGAAGGGTTACGTGTGGTTGAAATACAATGCGAAGCAATTTGGAGAGCAAAGGGTGAAGGTGAAGGAGGAAAATTTGCACGCTTTCTGAATTATTCTTATCAAGGTTCTTAAGCACTTCTAAATCCGTTGGTTCATTAGTAAAAAATATAAAAAAAACATCGCTAATGCGATTATTTTTCTAACACCCCGCTGCGATTCCGTGTCTGCATTTGGTAACCTTGACAAAAATCCGCACAGTTGCCTGCCCCATTAGACCCGAGCCACGCCCTCTAGCGGACCGTTTGGTAATTAGCGATCATTTATCTTTACAGCTCTGTCAAAACTGTGTCGCTCCGTCTGAAAACATTTTAAAATACGCCATAATTACTGCCCCTTGATTAATTCGAAACAGAATGAGCTCTTTGTACGTCAAATTTGGGCTTTTGAGGTGTGAATTAGACGATTTTTCTTGATGATAAAGGTTGACGGATGGAAAATGTACTTTTGTGTTAATTATGCATGGTTATCTGTTAAATTTATTTAATTATACGCTGCCGGCCTTGCATGTGCCCAGTCAGGCTGGACTCTCTTTGGGTTGATTGATGAATTAAATTTATAGGTAAAATAAAATATGTTGGGCCCTTAAAGCACTTTTCTATATCTTTTATCAATAACTGTGTACATAAAAACAATGTTTTGTGTGTTTAAAGTCCAGTAAGTAACTAATTGTGACTTTGCACGATAACGAAAGTGTCATTTAAACTGGTATTTACTTTGTCATTATTAGGCGTGGTGACAAAAAAATACAGTCCTGTCACACCATCACGTAATTGGACCAACTCATTAAGTAATTGGTTTCGATAATTAATCATTTGCCCGTATTTTTGCTAGAACGCCTCTTTTTTCCCACAAAACGACTATTAAGTGAGGAATTGTAACATCTTTATCGAAATTTGCGATCGTGGGAACAAGATCTGAGAGCATTACCACTTCAGAGCGCTGAGATGTCTACCAGAATGAATCAGCAATCTTTCTATTAACCGCCAACCAGCACAACATGACCCGTCTCCCTTCTTTCATTCTTACAATTTTAACGAAAATGTGAAACATGGTTCTCATCCTAGAGGTCTATATTTCTTGGACGTATTAGACCTAATGAGTAGTTAGCTTTTCTTCTCAAAGTGAACGTGTCATAGATAATTCGATTTAATGGCTTGGGACCTGTTAATTATCGAATTAGGGACGACTATTACGATAGTCGATGACTGCGATTTTTTTTCGTTTGCCTGGAAATCACTTTACTTTAATGGTAAGATCTGATGGCTACTGTGGTCGAGAATATCGGTTTCATTTTGGTTTTCGTACGAAATCGTTGTAATTAAATAATTTCTTGACTCTACATTTGTATTGTCAGGTCACATATTCTTGTTCAGTTGCGTAAACCTTAACCTACTTTTTTAGGCTTCATCGTGTCTTAAATACGTGTTATTTGGGATTTTTTGGGTCTTTTAAGTAAGGGTGAGATATGAGTGGGTAATATTTTTTTCTCTAACCATTGGTCTTAGGAAATCCCGCAATAAGAAAAAAAAGTAAATTTTCTCGGAAATTTGTGATAAATTCAATAGCTTGCACCACAGTTTGGACTTTCTAAGATTTCTAACAAATTAGTCACTTCAAGAAGTACTACTTAAGAAGTTTTAAGAAGTATTGCACCCACTCTTACATTAAATATTGAAGAAACCCCTCATTTATTTCTATTAAAAAATATCTTAAAAATTCTAGTATATTCTTAAGATAAAAGAAAAGCGTCCAATCATCAATGCATTCATTTAACCAGTCCACCGGTGGATTCGCGCGTCCAGAGCCGTCAGCCGTCAGACTATAAACAATACGTCAATGACGTCAGCTTCTTTAGCGGCGCGGATTTATCGATAGAGATGCGCGCGGATGCTGTGAGATGTCGATGTCGATGCTGTTTAGATGAGGGGTTAAGATATTGTGGAAATAAGTTCGTTTATTATTGTAGTATGAGTTAAAGCTTAAAGCTTAAAGCTAAATTTGATGACGCGTTTGGTGTATTGGTTAGCGCTCCTGACTATTACGCCGGCCGTCGCGGGTTCGAATCCCGCAGGGGGCAAATGTTTGTGTGATGAGCACGAACATTTGTACCTAAGTCATGGATGTTATATGTATTTAAGTATTTATGGGAGACGCCCCCGTCATAATCGTTGTCTGGTGCTTCGTAACACAAGGAAGAAAATTCCTTACCACGAAACCAGACAATTGGTGTGTTGTCTGGCGCATATTTATATTTATTTATAAAAAAAGCTTTATGTAACACCTTAGAATTAGAAAGAAAGAAGAAGAATAAGAATTAAAAACAGTATTATACTATTTGTATGTATAAGCATACAAGAGACACGAATTTACCGTCGCAACTTGTAGAGCTATGATTTATTTTCGAGATGAAAAAAAGAAATACCTACACTAATTATATTTTCACGTTTTATTCACATTATGCAGAATAATAATTATGTATGTCTTATATAAGATATCAAATCAACATGTTTTTATAATCGGTTTTATAATCTAAGTCATACATTATTGCTACAAAATTCAACCATAATAACTAATTCGAGCACTGAATATGGATTCCGCAAAAAATACAGTTCAATAACAAAAATATTTCTCAACCACTACTTTTATCTTAACTACATCAAAATCACCTGCTCCGATCTCAATCGGCTTACCCCGATACTATCATAATCCAACTTATGCATAATTCAGAAAAACATAACCTTATCGATAACTTAGACTTCCCTACCGCCATCGCGTTCGCATTACTACTACAAACAAACACGTTGCCATCTCTTTCCCCGCTCGTACTTTCACCGGCTATCTCTTTCTTACTAGTGCAGGCTTCGTGTGCCGCGGCGCGTTTGAAGTGGTTTAGCCACGCCCCCGCCCCGCCCCGCACCCTCCTCGGAGTAATTCGTCACGCGTTAATGACAATCGTTTTAATTACAGAATGGAACCGACGCCGACTGTACTTACGGAAGGATTGCAGGAGCTGAATGGATCCGCAATTTGGTTTGAGGATTGGATTTGTAAGGTGCCGTGCGGTGGGTTAAAAGGTTGTTTTTTTTTTAATTATTTTTGTGATTGATATTTTAGTTAGGTGAGAGTTAAATTAGAAAGATTGACAAAATAAATAAATTACCTAAGACTCCATGAGTTGTGTATGAACATTTTCAATACATAATCAATAATTCTAAAATAAATATAGAACTAATTTTAAGCTCATATTTGCATATTTAATTAGCATCTGCGTTTAATATAGCTACTAACTGCGTTAAATTTAGTACTACTATCTTTATTCTAGTCATTTATACAATGTTGCAACAGCCCGACACAAAATCAAAGTTCAAGTAATCAATGTCAATTCCGTCAAAACAATTACTTACCATATTTCACTATTACCATCCTCAAAACATGCGCATGCAATCTTATCTCCAACACACCGCGCCATTCCCGAGCAAATGGCGTACACTATTTAGTATTTACTCATACACAGCGCACTCAGCTTTAAGTCCTAGAAACCGTCGGGTTACGTACCGCAAGATCCGACCGACCGATCTTATGTAATTATAGGCCGCCGCTTCAAAGGTGCCGACGAGGCGCGCGGTGCCTTTGTAGTCTAATAAACGAGTTTTAACCCCTCAACCGACAAGCGACTTTATTTTTTAGGAGTTAGAGTTTATTTTTTAACGATTTGTTACATCTCTCTTAACACCTTCACAGCGCAAGGGTCATATCAGTTAGGGTTTTGCCACGGATATGTCAAAAAGCGGTTTTATAGCGCTTCTAAATGAGAGACCGCACGGGGCGCACGAATTAGGCCATACCGCGTTATAAGCCTGCTTTTCGGATTGATTTAGTTGGCATTCCGGCGATGACAACCTGTTTCGTGTTCAATTGATGATTTTGAGTTGTTTAGATAGTTTTGGTAGCAAGGACTTGTTTAAAAAAGGTTGCTTTTTTCTGTCATGCAAGCATTTTTTTTTTGCTATAAATCGACCGGGCTTTTTAATAATAGGTCATATTATGCTATGGTTAAATAAAAACTTAGTAGGAAGTCACAAGAAACTGTCTCATTTTAATTTCATTTTATGCATTTATACGTAGAATTGATAAAAGCTGCCTTTTAAAAGACCTACGTAGCTAGCAAGTACTAATTAATAAATTGCCAAAATAGCGATTCATTTAACCTCTTTCACATCACGCTAAACGGATCCGCTGATCCGACTTTAAACTCGTAAAAATGTTTTTACGATGTCTCTACCTACTATTTCCAGCTACATATAAACAGTTTTTACATACAGATCAGAGTTTTATACTTATATGAATTTTAATTAGTTACTTAAGAAGTACTCATAGTTCCTATGTAAAAATAATTTAACGATCAATAAATTAACCAGCACAAAAAGGAAAGATCTTAGGAAAACCTACTGCGAGGGAAATCTCGTCAAGTTAATATGACATACCAGAATTACATCATCAGACTTTTTACTGCAAGTAATTGACATCAAAAGTAGATACAATGGTGCACAAAAAGCGCTATCAAAAAGCTATCTGTCTCTCGTGTTGGTATAGCGGGGTCTCGTTCTGACATTATTTGTTTTAATAACAAAGTTATTGCGTGGTCGGCCGCCGTAAATATCGCGTAGAACACTTAATTTTCTTTTTAAGAGGCGCCAGTATCCATCGATCGTCTTAACTCTGACTATAGGTGGGTAAGTGTATGGTGATGACAGGTAGCGGGTAGCGGAACTTAAGTTCCTGGCTTCACGAACGGGCACGTTAAGTACAAGCTACAACACATTAAGTATTTTTTATTTTAATACTAAAGAATAAAGCGGAGGAAAAATCGACAGAGCAGACAATCTTTGCCTAACAATTAGTTTCAGGCAGCGGTAATGATTTATAGTAATAAATACATCATTCGAGTAACAATAAGTAGTTATTTTCTTCAAATCAAGAGTTACTTACCTAAGGTAATAAAAAAAAACCGGCCAAGTGCGAGTCGGACTCGCGCACGCGAGGGTTCCGTACAAATATTAATAAATATATATTTTGTAATGTAACTAAAAATTTAAGGTTTTCGGAATTTTTCCTTTATGTGTGCTATAAAACATTGCTTCATGCCAAATTTCAAGATTCTAGGTCGACTGGAAGTACCCTTTAGGTTTTGATTCCCTTGCGAGTACTTGCGAGTTTCAAAATATGCAGCTTAAATTGCTGTTTCTTTTGATTGCGTTGACATAGAAGTTTGATTTTGTTACAGCTTAAAGGTATTATAGACCTGAGTATTTGGTATGAATTTCAATTTAATACCTTTTACGCGTTTATGAGGAAATGGGTAGTAAGTTTAAAATTATTAAAAAAATATATATTATGTGATGTAACTAAAAATTTATGGTTTTCGTAATTTTTCCTTTATCTATGCTATAAGACGTTGCTTCGTACCAAATTTCAAGATTCTGAGTTCTCGGGAAGCACCCTGTAGGTTTTGATTCCCTTGCAAGTGTCGAAAATTTGCGGCATAAACGGCTGTATCTTTTGATTGCGTTGGCTTAGAAGTTTGATTTTTTCACAGCTTCAAGGGACAGTAGATCTGAGTAATTGATATAAATTTCTGCTTCATACCTCCACGCGTTCCTGAGAAAAAGGGTCTTGACAGACGGACGGACAGACGGACAACAAAGTGATCCTATAAGGGTTCCGTTTTTTCCTTTTGAGGTACGGAACCCTAAAAATGTTGTAGTTGTTAGTACAATTAATATTATATTATGTGTGACAATACAATACAGCAATCATCACCGACATATAGGCCACACACGTACCAATTTAGCTCAATAAGTTTTAGTGTTATTTTAGTAGCTAGTTTGAGTAGGTATAATATACGCCTCGTTTTATATATTTTTTTGTTTATGGTATGATTTTTTTGTTCAAAAATATGTTTTTTTTGTTCAAAAATATGTTTTTTGTGTCTAGGTACTTTATCTTATCGTTGTTTTAATTTTTCAATAAAACAAATTTATTTTTTGAGCATATCGATAGGTGCTAAAACGGATACCTCCTGCGATGATGAATTCATGTGAATGTTAAGATATTGTTGATGTTAAAGATTAAGACTTATCTTCAACTAGCGGTCCCCCGCGACTGCGTCCGCGCGTTTTGAGTTTGCTCTTTCTTCTTCCGACACAGTGTGATGTTTTAAATGTATAGATTTTATAAATACATTGAATCATTGCCCAAAACGCTATTGCCTCTACCCGCCTATGCTAGCCGCATATTTCCCAACCGCTCCCGCCTCCGCTCACACCACGCCCGCACCCTTACCTCACATTCCGGCTCGCCTCACACGGCGATGGTCATTACGCCTTTAACTCGCGCACTCAATTACCGAGATGAAATTATTAACACATAAACGGGAAACCTTTACGAGACACAACGGTACTGCCACTTTGACAGCTCAACTCGCTAAGTTTTCTACTGCAGTAATCGTTTAGTGGCGATAAAGGAAAATAATTTCATTTATAAGGTTTAATTACGTATCGATTTTTGTAATTCGATTTTACTTATGGTGTTTTCAAGAATGATTTTCATTAGATTCTTAGGTGCTCGTATCTAAAAACCCGTAGGTAGAAGGTATTTATAATGGTGCTCTAAGAACTAATGTAGTTGGTAGCCTGACCGCGGGGTTTCCTTGCTGTTGAGAAGAAAAATAGCCATTCCATTTAAACTATTTACATTTGACACAATCAACAACAAAATTCATAAACTCAAAGTTCCCTAAAAAATAGTAGATAATTTACCAAAAAATATCTGTTGTTTATACAAAAATATTCATTAAGTTTCTAATTAGCGCAGAAACTTATTAACACTGGTCAATACTGGCTGTGCACAACTAATCAATCGCGAATTCGGTATCTATTTAAAATAGTCATTATTGTTCGGAAAAGCTGATGAGCTTTTCATAACAAAATCAATAGAGCTTCCAAATAAGAAACTATGCTTCCATGACTATACGGAATTCTCCAATCCTCAATTCGGTACCAAATGTCAAGGTGCGGTAAAAATTACACGATTTTTCACTAATAAAACACAAGTCAACAAAAAAAAACTATTTATTTTCCAAATATGAACACTGGCCATACAGAAACATTCAATTGCGCATTCAGTTTAAAAGTTTGAAAAAGCTGTCGTGATTTTCCGCCATTACGAATACTGGCTGTTCAGACCTGTGGTAGAGAGACATCCAATTTTGCTATAAAGTGTGTAGTGTAATTTTTCCCAATAGCTTAGTTAGAAGATTTTTCGCCAATATCTATGAAAAAAAAACAATTGATCTTCCAAATATGAAACACTGGCCATACAGAAACCTCCAATCGCGCATTCGGTATAAAATAATAGATCATTATTGTTCGGCGTCATTAGGCGGCTGTGCCCACCCGCGCGGCGCTCTCGCTCGCACGGTGGTCTCGCAGGGCTACCACGTAACACCTTCACTTTTGCAGTGCAATTGTTTGGGAAGTGACGTCATGAGTGTTTTTAAAGCTCGGAAGTAATCGTATACTAAGGTAGCCCTGAAAATAGTAAGGGCCCTTATCATAAAGTCAGTTAGTACAAAAACTGACCTGCATTCGCTTTTACATAAAGTGTCAAATAAACAGGGCAGATTAAATACTGGCATGTAATAAGAGCTGATAATAAGCTGTTAAAAAGGTGGTCTGCTCGTATCGGAGATACTTGACGGTGTCAAGCCAAAACATAATTATCATGATCTGTCCTCAGCCGCATAAATAAAGTCAGTTGAGATCTGGCCAAAAGTCTGTCTTTTTAAATAAATATGGCACTGCTATCTTTAATTTAGGTAGACCTACTACCATACATACTAAGTCTTCCGTGTACCTACCTAATAAATGTTCTGTGCTACTGCAGTCATCACGAGTTGCAATCAAATTGCAATATAACTTCGATCACTTGCAATCAATGTCTATGTAACACCTCATGGATGGATACGGTTGCCACTAGCTGCCCTATGGGTAATCCCAATTTTGGGGTGAAATTAAAACACGGTAATTGAAAAATATGTACCTAATTATTTTTTTATTAAAACTCACTGCGATAAGTTTATCCTTTTGTTAGCTGAAGCCGTCCTCATGAGCGCGTGAAAATATAATGATACAGTGTTCCCAAATGAAATCCAGGATGCCTGGTGAGTGGACGTTCAAAGCTGAAAAGATGTCTGATATCAAAGTGTATCCAAATCACTCTCATGTATGTTATATGAATTTGTTATTACAGACTTTAAAAAAAAGATGAAATAAGAAACCAAAAATTGCGTACTGGCGGCGGGACACGAACCCACAACCTCAGGCTAACCTTTCTTATTTCATCGTATAAAAATACAAAAATAACACTGTCAGTGTTAAAAAGTGTCTTTGGGCCTAAACAAGAGCCGGATGGATGTTGGAGAATCCTAAAGAATGCTAAACTAGAAGAGCTAATGGCCGATCCCAATTTATTTGGAAAGACTTCTTCTTCTTCTTTTCGTGTCGACTCTGGCGTTATATTTTTGAGAAACCAGTACTCGGCGACTGACAGAGCGTTATCAGTAGCGTTGTACAGGTCCGCACGTGTGCAGGTATATGGACATTTAACAATTTGGAGAGACTAAAGCGCATCTATAGGCTCCGAGCCGGAGGCTCATGGCTCGGCCATGTCGAGAGGTTGGCCACAGATCGCAGCGCTAAGAAGGCGTATCTTTATTAAGTATTTGAGTAACTACAATTATGATCTCATAAAGCTTCCAAATACGTAAGTAAGTAGGTATGCCAAGTTTCGTAAGTTATTAATGTTTGTCTGTCCATGGATTTCCCGAAAACTAAAAGTGATATCAAAGATGATTATTTTTTAGTTCAGTCAGGTTGGTAATTGACAACTTAGGGAATAGTACAATTTTCATCAAAACCGGTTCAGTACTTTTTGAGAGTGGGTAAGAAAACATAAAATCAATAAATAAAAATAATATTATAAAAATTAAAGCGATTTTTTTACAACAATTTTAAAGTTGGAATTTTAGAAATACAAGTTTGACTGTTGCTTGTCTCACATTTTTTTTTTATAAAAAAAACCTAAATGAAGGTGATATCCATTGGTCACTTACTGGCTAACCCCTGGCAGCCCTACCAATAACAAGACCTAACAGGGAACGGCGAATCGCCACAACACCGGTCGTTTTTAACGCGATTGCCACAAGTGCTCATAATAAATCGCACCGCGTGATGTATGCGACGGAATTAAAATTGCATTTATTTATTCGTTACTCGTATCGGGGATTAATCAATGAGAGAATAATTGTTTTGAAGACTGATTTATTTTTGAGGCGAACGGGTAAAAGCTTAAGTCACAAAGTTTTTTTAATTAAATTTTCAGATGTAACAAAAGTTTTGAATTTATTTTTAGTCACTTAGTAAGTTTGAGTTTAAGACACTTAATGAGTTTTAGTTTTAGTAATTGAGGCACGTCAAACTTAGACTGTCGGCCGCTCTTTGCAACAGGCCCGTGACGGTGGTGTGCGTGTCCCGCACGCCGTCTACTGGAGATCAGGGGGCTACTATCTGCCCCTGAAGATGGGTGGTGCTTTCAAACGAGCCACAGCCAGAGGCGGGGCTGCGGAAGAATGCCTAGGGATATACCCAGGGCGATAACCCGCAGCACCCCCCTAATATGACACAGGAGGACACCGACTGGTTTTTAGTGGGTATACCCGCCCTTATCGGGGTGGGGGAGTCCCACATAACCCCTGGTCTCCCCCGAGATCAGCGGCTATGCGAAAAGTATTTTCCAGTCGAAAAAAAAAAAAGACTCCCACCAGAAAATCAATTGCTGTAGAAACAATCTTTTCCTTATTAATTTCATATATATTTTTTTATGGGTAGTATTTAACCGGGCGACTGTAAATTAATGTTTTAAGTGTCAAAAATACTTAATTTGGGTTAGAGAATCACTAAGTGAGCGACTGACTGCGAGTGACGAGAAATCAACAGATCAGCAACTTACAAAGAATAATTTGAGTTACTTTAAATACAAAATGAGAAGCTTCATAATATATGAGCGACCCAATTTTTGATTGAGTGTCAACATTACGTCCTGCATTTTTTTCAATATTTGGCAAATGTTTTTTTCAAACTAAGCGGTATTTAATCTTAAATGAGGTGTTTCGAATGCAAAAACTACTTTGAAAAATACTAATCTAGGTAGCGTTCTATGAGGCCACATTTAAATAAAAAATCATCTTATGAAATTACTATTTGAAGATACACTAAATATTCTATTAGCAAAGAAATTGAATTATTAAAAGTTTAATAAGAGTAGGTAATTAAATAAACAATGTATTACGAAAAAGTAACAATAATCTAAATAAAAATAATATAAATAAATAAAAAATAAACCGGCCAAGTGCGAGTCGGATTCGCGCACGAAGGCATTTAAACTGTGCAAAAATTTACATGACAATTAATTTGCTTATTTAATTTATGTTATTAAAGTACATTAAAAAATATTTCTCAAAATCTTATTATACCACTTTGGCGAGGAAATTAGAATACATACTTATGCAAAATTACAGTTTTCTAACACCTGACTGCGCTGAACTGCGGACATGCGGACATACGGACATGGCAAGACTATAAGGGTTCCGTTGGACTACGAAGCCCTCAAAAAAGACGCTTCAGTCAATAAAAAAAGTGATTTTTTTATCAATACTTTAGGGAACATTAATAGGTATGAGGGTTGAGGAGCTCTACTACTCATCGTCACAAGTAGATAAGTGCTAGCACGGCCTCGTTTTCATTTTTGTCCAATGGGTATCATTTTTACTTCCAGTGGTGGTGTTGTTAATAATAATCATAATTAATTAATTTGAGCCGAATTGCTAGACCCAAAACGTGTTTCAAACATATTATAGTCTGCCTAAAATATAAAACATAAGACCTCAAATAGAATATCAGTAACCAATAATCATTAATACAGCAGCTCACAAAACTTTCCTCAGAGTGAACTTTTTTGTAGTTCGATAAGTAAAACCTCAATTGGAAAAATCGAAAATATCTTAATATTAAAGCTGCCCCCTCTGTATTTCTAGTCGCTCAGTTAGTAATTTAGTTGCCCGGATAGTATTTTTATATCTGAAATGGATTTAACAAAGCCCACTTGTTGTAAGCTCGTTCTGGATTTTATTATTAATCAATATTCGTCGTAAGTTTAGTTAATTATTCGCTTACTCAAATTCATACTGCTCAAGTTATTAAAACAGTATGTCATCATCAGTCGCCAAGCTATTTTTTATTCGCTCGTTTTATTATTCCCCTTTTTTTATTTATGAATGCATTATGACCACTTATGCTTCCGAAACGGGTATGTACCTATCTCTTCGTTAGTGTCGATTTCCGCGTGATAGGTACGTAAGAAGTCTTTAATATTTAATAAGATATCAATTTTTGCGTAGTAATTCGTAGGTAAGTAGGTAGAGACTACTTTAATATTAAATTTCTAGTAAATAAATAAATTTAATGCACCGTTTTAAATAAATTGCTATTTAAGGTTACTTTATAATAGTACACTTTATAATATAAGGTTACTTTTTGATTTGATTTACAGTGGGAAATAGTCAATCAATAGGTACATACGTAATTTTAACATTACAGTTAAAATTGCCTGCTTTTTAAGATTCATTGATTCTTTCTAATAACATACACTATACTGTAACATTGAGTAATTTAAATTTAAAAAATAATAATAATAATTAAATTAGAAAATTTGATTGCCATTGACTCGAAAATAATAAGAAGAAGAAGTAATTTAAATGTAATAGCTAAATTATTATCCATCGCGCTTTTATACCCACAATACACACATGACCTAGCATTACTCTAATATACACATACAATCAAAGTAATGATCTTGAACATAAAACACCCATCAAATACTTTCGCCAGAACGCAAACAATTCTTCTCTTAAGTTTTAAGTGAACCTTCTTCACACGTCACGATATCGCAATAAAATGCATCACCGAATTTTAGTGAGAGTTGATTGAATACAGGGTGATGTTTAAAAAAACATATGAAAACGAAAAGGTTTTTCCATAATATAACTTTCCTACGAAAAAATATCAGCATACTACACTGGTGGATTCGGGTTTGGACTAAGTGCAAAGTCATTTTATTTAGATGTAGATAGATAGGTACTCTATTGGCACACTATACGCTAGAATTAGTAATTAATTAGTATTCAAATTTTTCAAAAAACAATGTGAGTGTTCATTAGTAATAATGTCTGTGGTGTGGTTTACACCTTTAGACCTTAGAAATAAAATAAAGAATGAAATTCATTATGCAACTGAAAATCATACTCGTAGCTTCAAAAACGTTTGCTTAATTATCTCTAACATATTGTTATATTTCTACATTGCTGTTAAGTGTTACAATGTCTTGCTGAAAAACTGTTACAAAAATAGGACCACCTGTATTAAAAATCTATAATTGGGCCACATCGAGCACTGTCAACATTAAACATTAATATAACATGACTATATTAAACATTAGTCCGTTATTGATAGAATCAGACCTGCATTAATAGACAGTTCTCGGCTTTTCGAAAGTGAGCATTGGGCTGCTAATAAATTACTCGGACCTCACATAGAGGCGCTTAACTACGTACCTCTCGTAAGCCCCGCCTGGTTGAGACGGAGACATGTCTGCCTCTCTCTCGTGGCGGAGGCTTTGACTTTGAGGTTACGAGATGGGGAAAGCTCCCGAAATTCAGGGAGTGTGTTGGAGTTATTTAGTAAATGAGGCATTTGCTTTACTGAATTATTAATAAGCAGCAGTATTATTTGTAAGCAGACATACACATATTAGAGCCTATCCTATTACACCCCTGGCATGACAATTACAATATACCTGAATGGTAAGCGAATAGACAACTCACCTATTAGCTACGTACTTATCTTTATACCACACACAATGTCTAACATTCAATCACAACACTTAGATAGACGACACGTTTGGCGTAGTGGTTAGGCCCTTCTAACTACTATGCCAGCGGTTGCGGGTTCGAATCCCGCAAGTGGCAAATGTGTCACGAACATTTAAACCTAAGTCATGGATGTTTAATAATGTTTATATGGATCAAATATTTATGGCTTAGCTTATGAGAGACGCCCCCGTCATAATCGTTGTCTGGTATTCGTAGCATAAGGAAGAAAATTCATTAGTTCGGAACGAAGCCAAATGGTGCGTTGTCTAGCGCTTACATTAATATTAGCAAAAATTATGCAAAGAACCTGGAGACAATAAATCTAGCCTGATGATGGTAATCTGCCTTATTTCGGCCGATGGATTATGTCTGACAAATAACAGCATGCATAATGCTTTGGTCCTTTCAAATACGTTTGGGGTCCTCAGTACTTACTTTTGACGCAGCTTAAATCCATCATTCCTTATCTGTAGGTACGCAACTAAAATATTACTTATCTATACTTCTATACTAATATTATAAAGCTGAAGAGTTTGTTTGTTTGTTTGTTTGTTTGTTTGAACGCGCTAATCTCCGAAACTACTGGTTAGAATTGAATAATTCTTTGTGTTGGATAGACCAGTTATCGAGGAAGGCTATAGGCTATATAACATCACGCTACGACCAATAGGAGCAAATATATAGTGGTAAATGTGTAAAAAACGGGAGAAAGAAGTCACTATTCCACGCGGACGAAGTCGCGGGCAAAAGCTAGTGAGTACATAACATCCAAAATGGATGCACATTAACAGGGCATTTCTTCAGGAATATGTTTTTCAACAGTCCACCCTACATAAAACAATGTTAGTCGAAGTCGCAACACAAAAGGCGCCGAATGTTTATTTAGCTGTGTTCTTAGTTATTTAATTAAGTTTTCTAATTAACCGCGCCCTCATAACGAAGGTTTATTGTTTTAGTGTCTCTCGCCGCGTTGATTTATTTCGCGACTTATTCGCTCATGAATTACCTATGCTTTAGTAGCCATTGTTAGGTGCTTTTATTATTTTTTTTAATAAGTACGAGACAACTATGGAGATTACATAATTAATAAATAAGGTAAAAGTACGTATGTGATAATGACATACTCGTACATGGCCCATCTTTTTCGGTAGATGACAAATACGAATTGTATCATGCTTAAAAGTGTTCCTGCATAATATTTTGAAACTCTTTATACAGAGTGTAAAAAAAGTACAAGCCAACAAGGTTATAATTTAATTATTTTTTTCAAATGTATTGATTCATTTGTTTGATTACTAACTACAAACGTCGTCGTCGCCACGTAACTATATCGCTTTTTTGTTTAAAATGTCATAGCAACGTTATGTTACTCCTTGCATTGTTTCATTGAGATCAACCGTGCGTTCGGGCACTGCGGCCCTGCCTACGTACGATAGAGCGGGGCGCGCTACAAGAAGTGTAGATAGATGACTTTCATGATGTTTCGCTTTAATTATTTCTAAGCTAATTGGTATGGATGGATGGACTTTTCTGTATTACAATTAGACGCAAATAAAAACCTTAACCTTATTATATCCGAGGTGAATACTCTGCTTTTCACGCTTTCTGTGAGGAAAACAAAATGATGTTAACTAGTAATTCGGATGTATGCACCGGTGTAAATAATGTACACTGCACATCAACTGAAATTAGCTGCCCATCCTTGCTTTTAACAAGTTATTTCAAATATTATTGTACAGTAAATAATTGCGCAATACTTTTTCTGATACCTGCGCGTGGTGGCGTCGATGTCAGAACTATATTCTCTTCGCTGGGTGAAGGTGCAGGCGAATTGAGCCACATTACCGACTATCGAGTAATGGAGTACATATAACTGAACTTTTCCGATCAGGGGGCCCTATTTTTGTATTACTCGCTTTTTCATTCGACAACGAGTTTTAAGTCATCTTCGAACGATAATCACTTGCTATCTTGAAGCGAGTGATTCAAAAATAGGGCCCCAGATAGCGTGAAAATGATTTTTTACCCCCTTCAATTTGCTTCTATTTTTTACACCCCGTATAGAAAAAAAAATCTTACTTGGGCACAAAACTAGTTTCTGACAACCTTATAATCGAGGAAACTCAAAATTATCGTGGCCATGCATGCACTAGCTTCAAGTATTGTAGTATTTTAGGTATTTCCAGATTTCTCGCGTACCTACCCACTTCTAGGAACCACCGGCTGATTGAGTGAGTAGATAATATGGTACACCTACTTAGTTACGTTATTATGTAACTACTTACCTACTACTTGTATGATGGTTGTTCGTACGATGGATAGGCTAACCGATAAATACAAACGAAGTCGCGAACCTCCAAAAGTTCCATGTATAATAATCAGCACTAAACCCTGAATCATGGTATTCAGAAACTAAAGTGGATGTCCAAATGATCGATCACGTCTCATCAACAAAAGAATTGTCCCGAATGGGCCGAAAGCGTGCGAAAGGTGACGCGATGATTGCTGATGTCGCAAGCTAAATCGATTGTCGTAATGAGCGCCTTCGAGTGTATTTTATATGACGCCTTCATGCTAAGGTCTTCGTCGTGGCTTTTTAAGAAAGCGTGCATATTAAGCAGGTACACGATAAAGGCATTAAAAAGATTAAAGTATAAATTTTTCAACAGTTTTACAAATGTTGCACAGGGCCCCTATTTTTGAATCACTCGCTTGGATAAGGCGAGTGATTTTCGTTCGAAAACGATTTTTTTTCTATGACTTTTGACACTACGTCGAACGAAAATCACTCGCCATCTTGAAGCGAATGATTCAAAAATAGGGCCCCAGTACCTTTACTTTATATCTACTATTCGGGGCTCGGGCTCTCTTGCCTGGAGCAGTCAAACAAAATATGGTTAAAATTAAACATACCCATTTCTCATCAAATCACCTAAATAAATTCCAAATAAACCTATTGTATAAACGTTTTGTTATAAAATAAATTAGCACTTAGCACATCCATCAGATGCATAGCTACTCTTTTTAAGAAAAACGAGTGTAATACCCATACTTGAAGGAAAATTTATTACACCAAAATATTTTCAGCTTTTCCAATTTCCTTGTAATAATTTTAATTTTTTGATGAGATAAATGACAAATACTGTTGCCATCTCTTGTTGAGTTACTACAACAACACGTAGGTATGTATTTCTACTCCCTACTAGATGGCAGTATGCGCATGCTGATTTCAGCATTAGCATTTGCCATAGACAAAAGCATGCTGCTGTCAGATATTTTGTAGTTTTGTGTCCTTTTTAACCTGTTTCGATTGTCTTTGACAGTGACAGCAGATCAAACATAATTGTTTGTTTTGGTTTTGGTTAAAACACTTTACATTTATTTCTCTGTATGATTTCAAGGTATTTTCTCTTGTAGATTAGTAAAAGTGATACTCGCCATCATGAATAACAAAATGATAGAGAAAATCATACAATCTAATCTTGGTGTATGCCCTGAATTGTTCTACAAAAACCCAATACTCGACAAGGATGTTGCCAGGGCCTTGGCGAAGAGTTTCGTGAAGATTCTACACTTATCGCACCAGAATTCTAACATCCACAACAACTTGAGGCGTTCTGTACTGGAGACCATTCGAAAAATGTGCCTCGTTGAGCCTAAAGGACATCTTTCTACCGACGAAACCCTTACAGAAAGTCTGAGTGATGTTTACGCTGAACAAATGCAAGTAGACGCTGCAGACTCGACAGACAAAGAACTTGATGCGTTCTTCGTCAGAAGATTTAAGAATATGAACATAAACTCCCAACATGAGTCAACAGTTAACCCTGAAATTGTTCAAGCACTTCTGAACTTAAATGAAAATGGTGTGTATTTAGAGATAATGGCAAAAGATATCGTTCACTGGGACGCTAACAAAGGTAATTACTTGGCTATCATCAAAGACTTATGGAAAACTGAAGCTGTTAATAAGTGTGTAGAAAACATGTATGATGATTTGGCTATAAAGCTTAAGCCTGAAATAGAAAAGATTATATTAAGTATATGCCATAACATATTAGTCAATCGTGAGATAGATTTAGAAACTGTATTCTCGGATTCCTCTTTGATTCAGCTAGTAAAAAGAAGTGCCATATCCTCTGAATGCTTCCAAGTATGTACTGGTGCATTAAACTTTTTGTTTATAATGACAAATTATGACCCACAAGTCCAACTATTCATTACAGCATTCATAAAAAAAGTTCAATTACACTGTCCCAAAATTACCTTCTCAGTTTTATATCCAGTCCATGTTAATCATATTGTAGTAATGCTTGATTTCAAAGTTAACATGTTGCCAGAACCTCTAAAATCGAACTATGTAGAACCTACTTTAAAACATTTACGAGAGCTCCGGGACAAATCTGAACATGATTTTGTTATGTTAATGTCTCATTTTCCGCAGTGGTTTGATATTTATTTCAAAAGAAAATCAGAAATGTCACCTTCATATTAATTATGCTGTATGTATACAAATATAATAACATCATTATTATTTACTCAGTATGGTCAGTTACATCTAAATGATGTTTCTTCTGAACTGCCATTATCATTAATGTAAATATTTATTATTATTACTGATTAATGGTTGACATTGTACTAGGTACTTTTTATTATTGTGTTCACAATGTTAGTGTTAGTTGATTTAAAATATTTTATAAGTTTACAAATTTTTTCATAACACTATTTATCCATTAGGAGAATATACTATAAGATATGTATGAATTTTACATAGTAAACTGTGTGTAAATAGTAATTAAGGGAAATAAAAGATATGATTATAAACTTTAAATATTTTATTTCTGGTAACAGTACTATGGTTTATCATATCAGGAAATATTTCTAAACTAGGAAAACAATAACATATAATAAAAAAGGTATAAGTACACTTTTAAAAATGCATGCTTACAAAAATAGCTCAGACATTGGTCTTCTAATTAAGTTATCTGTCATAGTATGCACCAACAGATTATATGCTGTAGTATCATCTGCTTGTTCAGTGCTGGGATTTTGGCTCTGCACCTCAGGATTTTTTTCTAGCAGATTCTTAGTTCCTCAATCAAGCTTTTGGGTTAGTTGACTGTGTAGCCTGCATCACATTCAAACTTTGCACACCCTTACTTCTAACAATACCAATACTGAGTAACTGAAGGTACAGTATATCCGGAGACTTGCTGCTGGTCTTAACAAGTGTGTCATCAAATGTTTGTTTTTCAAATACCTTGTACTTGTTAATATTCTTATTATTGTGATGAGGCTTGGAGATAAGATGCGTCTCCATCATCTCCCAAAAAGGATATACTTTATTGCAGACACCACAGTGATAGACATCTGGACGAATCTGAAAATACACAAGGTTTTAGTATGTTTATTGGTCCACTATAGTAGTTCTGCTCATCAACTTGGACACGAACACCTTGTGAAGGGCTGCTGTACATCTTAGGGCCTTGACTATGCGGATGTTGATTTATTTAAAAAGTGTTGTTGATTTATTTAGTACTAGCTTTTGCCCGCGACTTCGTTCGCGTGGACTTCAGGTTCGTCCCGTCTAATATACCATCACGGACTTTTTTGGAGACCTTTTTAAGTTGTACAATACTGTAGTACATTGTTTTGATCTATCTTGTAGGATTCAGTCAGCGTTTGCAATGTAAGCGCAAAAAATGTGTTTTTTTACGACCTCACATTAGAAACCTCAAAAATTGTAGCCTATATGTTATTCTGATGTATAAGCTATATTGTGGTAAAGTTTCATTCAAATCCATTCAGTAGTTTTTACGTGAAAGAGTAACAAACATCCATACATCCATACATCCATACTTACAAACTTTCGCCTTTATAATAGTAGTAGGATTTATAAAACAGTCGTTAGGCCGATTTTAATGTACGGATGCGAAACTTGGACGCTAACTTTGAAGGAGGAGAACTAACTCTTAGTGGCAGAACGTAAGATATTGCGGAAGATTCTGGGACCAACAAGAGGAGAAGATGGCGCATGGAGGCGGAGGTACAATCGAGGATAGAAGAGCTAGTGTCTGAGCCGAACATCATCGGAGAAATAAAATCTTCCCGACTGCGCTGGCTAGGACATGTGGAGAGGATCGAGCCGTAAAGAGAGCTTATCTTGGGCAACCTTCCGGGCGCCGGTCGGTGGGGCGCCTAAGATATCGCTGAAAGAGAAAAGTCGCCAAAGACCTGAAAGAGCTAGAAGTGTCCGACTGGTCAGATTTGAATAGGGAACAGAATAGGGAAGAATGGCGCGCTTTAATGTCGGAGGCCAAGATCCACTTCGGGTCGCTGAGCCAGCGAAGTAAGTAAGTATTGGTCCACTTTTACTTATCTAATAAATTGTTTGAGTTGTAAAATAAAATAACTTACCTCTCTCACGAATTCTCCCTCTTTTGGCAGTACTTTTGCCGAAAGAAATCTTTTCTTATGCTCTTCTGTTCCGTAATGTTCAAAATCAAAACCGTGAGGGTAAACTTCTTCACATATAAGGCATTTTGTAGCCTTATATTGAAAGCGCTTGTCGATTTGGTATACCAGAATGAAAGAGTGGACATCAATGCAGACTTCTCTGTTCAGGCATAAGAGCTTCAAACGCTCCGCAAAGTACAAGTTGTTAATGCTTTCAGTTATTGGCAGAAACTTTTCAGTGGGGACCTTATGTACCTTGCTTTTCTTTAACCCTTTCAATTCCAAATGACCTCTATGACGAGCACCATTCACGTGTCCTTTGAACAACTTTAAATGGCCAGAGATGGTTGTACTACAGATGCTGCAATACCCTTTACTCCCTCCAGAATTAAGTCTGATAGAATGCAGCGCTCCATACTCCTTCATTTCTATTCTACGCTGACCGTGGTCTGTCAACTCGCGGAAGACAACTTCGTAGCTGTCTTCTTCGGAAGAACTTTCAGCGTTGTCGCCCTTTTCTGCTACATCCGTTGGCTTTGGTTTATCAACATCTTGTGTGTCTTCTTTATGACTCTTCTTATGATCGTTCATGATTTTAAAGTCCAGCTTTATGACCAGTTGACATTGGTTGCAAATAGCTGTTGCTTTCTCCTCAAGAATTTCATAAAAGTCTTTATGGTGAATGAGAATAAGGCCTCTTTCGATTTTGAGTTTCTTTTCCTCGATTGCTCTCGCAGCGTTCGCGTTGGCGTAAGTGGTTTTGAAGATGGGATCGTTTCTGAACTCGCAATGCTCTTCGGTGGTCCAATGACCCTCGAAAACAGACATTGGCAGTGCTTCTTTACAGCATAAACAATAGAACGTGTTATTGTATAGCTGAAATAGGTAACGACAACAAATGAATTAGTATTTATGGTCTGATATTACCTAGTTATAAGCATCGTGATGTAAGGCATGGCACAAAGGCCCCGGGTTTGAATTACGTCCACGGCCGATCTCGTGTGAAACGAAGCTCCCAAGACTCACAACTCCACCTGAGTGAGTATCAATCAAATACTACCAAATTGATGCAGATGCTGAAGAAATTATTTCGTCTAAGTATTGCAGATATGTTATCGAAATAACTTGAGCTAGCCTCAAGTACTCTTACTTACAGTAATAAATAGTTACTAATATTAATATTATTTAACTTTATTGCACTGTGAATTTCGGCAGACTTAATGTCTTAGTTAGGCTATACGGCATTCTCTACCAGTCAACCTCCTGGAAATGCAAAAATAAAATTGCCAGTAATAAATACGTATGTACCAACCTTTCTATAAAACCTGTCGTTATCAACGACGACTCTAGCAGCGATCAAATTGATCACATGCCTCGAAGACTTAGTATGCTCCGACATATAAATAAGGGGAACATGGATACCGCATACAAGGCAATTATTATCGTGGGTTATACAGTTCCAGTCTTTATCTTCAACAATAATATCCTTTACAATGACGTACTCGCTATCTCGCTTGCACGGAGTATTGGTAAGCTCGGCATCAGTTTTGGGATTGCTTTTGTTAGTTTTATGATCTTCACTTGTGATATGAGAGTTCATGCAGTCCAAAGTTGCGCCCGCTGTAACGATGTTGCAGACTTCGCAGTAGTATAGCGCGCCGACCTAGAATATAAAGTAAAGATGCAAAGTATGAGAAAAGGGTCTTTTTAAAGTAGATGACGCTTAGCATTATCAGCATGGCATGAAAAAACTGTTTATGTGTACAATGTATGAGAAAGGTTAAGTTCACATAGAATACAATTGTAGAACACGATAAACTACTTATGTACTAACCTACTCACGGACCTTATTAATATGCAGCCAAACGAAAGGAAATGTAACACAAACCTTATAAATGACTTCCTTTTTGAATTTGTGACATTTTACTTGGGCTTTTAATAATTTCCTGTGATTTTCCCAACGAATATGCCTGTCTAATTCGGCCAAATCCTGAAAACTTTCTTCACATATCAAACAATGAAAATCGACTTCTCCCCACAATATGAAATTACGAAAATATTGATTAGCCATGTTATCGTGTAGATTCCAAAATGAATTGAATTTTATTTCATCTAAACACTTTTTACACAAAGCAATTTTGTTTTTGAAACTTTGAGGGTAGAAAGAAATGAATTTTGTTTGGTTGGTTGGTACTTCGCGCGCTTCGGTCGGGTTAGTTGGCGCCTTTTTTTTCATAACCCAATTCATAATAACCTTGAATCAAGCAAGGCAAGAAGGCAACTGCTATAGTGATGTGCTCAGTCAGTCTCAGTGTACATAGATTACCGGTTTGTATATGCCTTCAAAAGCTTAGATTTGCTTAGATAGAACCTGCCTGCCTGACTAAAGAAGCAGCATAATTTTATAAAACCAAAAACAATTGCTGCGACATGCATGAAATCATAAAAATAAAAACATATAATCCATTCGGTTATCTTATTCATGCATCCGTTCTTTCTTGTTTATTTTATTTACCTAGTAAAGAAATCGTTTCGTTTTGTTGAGCATTGACTTACTTTGATACTTAATTTCAGAAAACTTTGTAGTTATTATTACTGAATACTAATATTTTTGAATTTGCCACTTATCGTGAGCGTGACTATCGTGCGTGAGGCTCAGCTTTTTTTCACTTCTTGTGTTGTTGTTTGTTGTGCCAGACAGAAAGAAACCGAAAAAATATATATGAAGTTTAAATTTGAATTGTGCATAGCTTGATTGTCAGTGTGACTGGCTGACGTCCTTCAGTCAAGCAAGTGTCAAAAACTCAAGTGTCAAGTTTTGACATTGACAGCAGGAGGCAGACGCTTCCCTTCCTTGCTACTGTACATTTTTCCACTTTTCCAGTTTCGTGGTTTTCAGTATTCACGATATATTTATCTCAAACAAGCATTTCGAACCGGAATTGTTTAATCATCGCATTCAGTGGAAAATGTTATATCTGGTTATAGATACTAAATATATACTAGCGTAATATTAATAGCGCGAGTTGAGGCGTCATGAGTAAAAGACGCCGGGCATCTTCTGTGGCCAGCCGTGGGGCCGACGGCGATGATAGTGACGATGTGGAGCTCAGTAACCCTGGGCCGCCGCCCTCGGCACGGAAAAAGAAGAAGTTGGATCCAGTAAGTAACCGCTTGAATCGAACTCCCGTAAGTACAGACACTGTTTACGAAGTGTGACGCTTCGGATTCTGCCCTGCGAATGTGAGGTTCCGGCATGCTTTTGGTTTATGTATCTATTTAGAATATGATAACAGTATGATTGTAGTTTGCAAATAGATTGCACCCCGTGTGTCAGTGTGTCTTCATACCTATTTCTAACAACAGTGGTCAATGATCATTCTTATTTTTTTAATTTGATTTAAGCATGTTTTATGTTGTGTAATTGTCCTAAGCATGATAGATAATGTATAGTTGACAATACCAACTACATAATTTATATTTTTAGGGTGAAATCTGCCAGCAGCTTTATGACACCATAAGGTCTTACAAGAAAGAGGATGGCACCCTGCTGTGTGATTCCTTTATACGGGCACCTAAGAGACGGCAAGAACCACAGTATTATGAAGTTGTATCTCAGCCTATTGATTTATTGAGGGTATGTTTCTGTTATTCACCTTAATGACAACTTAACTCGTCAAGTATGGGTGAGCGAGACACAATAGAAATTCCATTGTTATGCGACTCCCTGGAGTCGTTTGATACCTGACTGATTAAAAGGTGACTATTCAGGATTCTTCTAAACTTTCACAATGTCACAATGCTCTAGGAAATATTTTGAAGGTATCTTTAAAATACGATACACTTGTCAATTTAATTTCATTGTTTTTTTTAGGTTCAACAAAAGTTAAAAACGGATACTTATGAAGACATAGAAGAGTTGTCAGCAGATATTGAACTACTGGTGAACAACGCTAAAGCATTTTATAAAAGTGACTCAGCCGAATACAAAGACGCCAATGAGCTATGGAAGCTTTACACACAGAATAGACAGGCGCTTGAAAATGGTACGTAATTAAAGCATTGAGTTTCAGCATTGAGCTCTGTAACTAAAACTTTACTCCTAACTTACACTTTTTTACAGTGTACACCTCTATTTGTCAGTTTACTTTATATTAATTAAAACACAATTTACAGTTTTTTTTTATTCAAACACTTTACCGGGTTCATGGTCATGGGTAGACATAATATTTAAAAAAATCTACACAAAAAATATCCGTAAATTGTGTTTTAATTAAGGAGTAGTATTTGCTTACACTTCAGAAACAAGTTACTTTTTATTGTTAGTTTACCTCTACTTGTACGACCAGATACTAACGCAAATGTTGGTTTAATTAACAGGAGAAGAGATCAAGACTCCAAAGCTATCACGTACTGGTTCATCAAGTAGGAGGTCTGATGTGGCTGAAGACTTGTCTGAATCATCCACAAACAATGAAGAGGACAATGTGTTTGAGGAGCTTTTCAATGCTGTAAGTAGCTTTTTGACCCCAAGCATGTTTATCAAAATTACTAGCGGTCCCAGCAAACTTTGTTTCGCCCCGGCCCCGTCCCGCCCCAGCCCCGGCCCCGGCCCCGTTGAACGGGATAAAAAGGATCCTATGTCCTTCTCCTGGTTCTAAGCTACCTCCCCACCGTCCTATCAATTCAAGGCTTTAACTGGGTAAAAAATTCATGTAGTGCATGGAACAAAATAAATTAATAAAATAAGCTTGCTTTGTTAGCACAACATGTTTCAACTTAAAATTGTATAGGTTCTCAAGTTATGTTTGTAACCTGCTTTATATTTGAAAGATGCTATGAACTAACAGACTTATATAACAATATATCTGATTTACTTTTTAGCATGGATGAGAACATCGTAGGTGTAGGATAAGAGTCTCCTTTAGCATACTCCATCTTAAAAATCCTTTTTGTGCTATATAGTCTTATTTTATGCGTTATTGATTTAATCAGTCAACCGCCGAGATTCCAGACACAAAAATATTTTGTTACGTGTCCCCTATGATGTTGTTGTTTGACGAATTAAGTACTTACAATATTTTTGTTGTGTTAGTACTAAAATGATAATATATTGTTTTTCATGCAGGTAATGACAGCAAACGCTGATGGTCGACCGCTCTACCCAGCCTTCCAGTTCCTGCCCTCTAAACGTCGCTACCCGGAGTACTACAGTGTAATTGATAACCCCATAGACTTGAAGACCATAGCTCAGAAGATACAAGGTGGAGAGTACGCCAGTCTTTTTGATCTGGAGAAAGACCTACAGCTGATGGTCAGGAACGCTTGCAATTTCAATGAGCCGGGGAGTCAGATTTATAAGGATGCTAAGACTTTAAAAAAGGTTAGTTGACATGTCTCTATATTGCTGTATTTTGATTCAATATAATTCACGCAAAGCATCTTATAAACAAGATCACACAGTTTTGAAATATAAATAGACTCAGTTGCTAGTTGGGCTCTTTCTAAATAAAGAGGTTTGTAAGTAAGATTATCTGTCCAATGCAAATGACATTCCATATTTGAACTATTTATTGGTTAGCGCATACTTGTCAATAGCACTTTGCTCCTACCATTGATTCTCCTACCTTGGCTGTTTCCATAGACTGTTCTTTGTTAGTTTTTATTAAAAGTCTTGGAAGTCATTCGTAAATGTAAATATCTCTCTTTTCATTCAGGTGATAACAGTTCGCAAGCAAGAGATAGACCAGCACGGGCGCGGCGGGCCAGCTAAGACGTCCGAACGGATTCGCAGCAAGCGAACATCGCGCGTGGGGCCCGTGCCGTCCAGTAAGGCGCTCGCTATCATGGAGCCGCCGGGGTCCGACCAGGAGCCCGATGTCAAGGTATGATAATACCTTGATAATATAATAATAAGGTATAGTATAACATAATAATAGTGCAGTCTATGCAGTCGCACGTTCAAGTTCAAGTTCGGGTTTGCAAGTCACCTCCGAGCTCATGCCAGAAACTGACAAGGTGTCGCCGTCGACGGACACGTCGTGGAGGACATCACATCACATGATAATACCATATCCCCCCTACTAGCTGTAGTTCAAGCTAACGCATTGCTTGTGGTCATCGAACACCACAGCCATTACTACATACTAAATCACAGTCAACCAAACTAGAATCTTCTTGTGTAGATGTTGAAAGTGACATTTATTTGTTGTGCCCATTAATTGGAAACAAAAATAATGTCAAGTAAATAAACAAAAATAATGTAAATTTCAGATAAATGTCAATCAGGTCAATATAGCATAAAGTTGTGCTGTATACATACAGACAGAACTGTCTGTATGTAAGCTTACGCAATAAACAACTGTTTTGGAACTGCTAACGTGTTGATGACGACCTGCTATTGGCTTGGGGTTTCCTTTAAAACGCTTGGATCCATCCTTGCATCACCATCATAGTCCGTTCAACTTTGCTAGTCGAAAATTTGAAATAATCTTTTCATAACTTTTAAAATAATGTCAGTGAATATAATTTATTAACTAATTTTAATTGAAAAAGATCTCAGTGTTCAACGATGAATTACCTATGTAGGTTGTGAGTTTTGTAGATAAAAATTTTTTAGATAAAAAGGAATGTCAAGATTGTTTACAATATTCGACCAGTGGAGTTGAATGGACTTTACATCCTTGGATGGACTATGTATACCTTCTGCATAGTAGAAATAAGTAACTGCCTTCGTACCTTACCATAATGAGGCTTTATTTATGTGTACATTTGCTCGTTCGCAGCACTCTGAAGACAGTGCGGGCGATAGTGATGAAGAAAAGATCGAAAACGAAGACTCGCCACAGTGGAAACTGTTGGAGACCATCAAAAATCATTTAGGGCCCAATGGTTTGTACATGAATTAGTTCTGAAAACTAGAACCATTCTAAAACCTGTATTTTTTTGTTCTGAAAACCCAGAATTAATAGAGTATAATTTCAGCTAGCTATATATCTCCATTGGCACTACTTAAAGTCGTGTATGAATAATTTAGACCAAAACATGGCTGCGCGATTTATTGGTATAATATTATATTTCAATAAAATTCTGGCATTATTTTTTTTAATATTTTTTGTTTGTTATATTTTATTATCAGGTACCCCAATGGCAGAACCATTCTGGAAGCTACCCTCTCGTCGTGCGTACCCTGACTACTACAAAGAAATAAAGAACCCAGTGTCACTGAATCAGATCAAGAACAAGATCCGACGCGGCGGCTACGGAACCCTGTCCGAGGTGGCGGGAGATATGAATATTATGTTTGAGAACGCTAAACAGTACAATGTGCCCACTTCTAGGCTGTATAGAGACGCTGTTAAGCTTCAAAGGTAAGTCTATCATATTTTTTGTGATTTTTTAATTCAACAGCATCCAACCCTTAAACTTTTGTGTGCAACATAAGAAAAAAAGAGAAAGCAGTTTAGACATGACACAATATTTATTAAAACAATAATAATTATTACATAAAATTAGAACTTAATAATAATATAGGCTATGACATATTATTAATTCCTAAAATCGCTTATAGCTAATAGCTAGCGTGTTTCATAATCATATGAAACACGCTACTCGTTTGTTTCAAAAAGCAAGCAGTAAATATTGCCTTACCGATTCAAAAAATGTGAGAACGCATGTCGTTTAGGAAATTTATTTTATCGACGCGATAAACTGTATCGAGGTAAAAGCGACTTTATTGTAAGGTTTTGGGTTCAAATATTGATGATTTCATAAACATTATTCTAGGCTGATGCAGCAACGAGTGCAAGAACTGTTGGACATAGTCCAAAGCTCATCCAGTGATGACGAGAGCCTGTCTTCGGTGAAGAACCAAGTCAACACACCCAGACCTAGAGGTACGTCATCATTATTACCATTATTCACTTTGAAAAGTACTACGTGTACTTTAAAAATACACCTTCAACAAATTATTAACTATTGATCTACCATTACTAGCGTATGGAACTGACACCACGATTTCGATTCCGCTCGCCGCCGGTACTATTGTCCACAAACTAACTATTTTCTCGCATCTGATCTCGACACACAACACTGACAGAATAAACGACTTCGAAGGAGGGTAGACCGATATGTTTGCCAAACAACCCACCCGCAAGTTCTCTTCAGTTACTCCGTGATCATGGCGCTTGCAACAGTGCCGAAATATCGGAAGCTCATCTATACTAATATTATAATGCTGAAGACTGCCTCGGTGGCGCAGCGGTGAGAGGGTCGCATTTTAAAGCGACGGCTGCGCCGGAGGTCCCAGGTTCAATTCCCGGGTCGGGCCAAAAGTATGTACCAGAGTTTTTCTGTTCAGAAATTCTCAGGGAAGCCCGGAGTTTGGAAGTTGGCGGTGTTTCACCCCCGTGCCTCGGAAAGCACGTTAAGCCGTTGGTCCTGCGCCTGATCTCTCTCCGGTCGTGTCAGATTGCTGTCCCATCGGGCTATGAGAGTGAAAGGAATAGAGAGTGCACCTGTGTTTGCGCACACACTTGTGCACTATAATATGTCCCGCGCAGTCGGTTAGTCGTTGTGACTGGCCACCGTAGTCGAAATCGGCTAGGGGGACTAATGCTGAAGAGTTTGTTTGTTTGTTTGTTTGAACGCGCTAATCTCCGGAACTACTGGTTTGAATTGAATAATTCTTTTTGTGTTGGATCGTCCAGTTATCGAGGAAGGCTATAGGCTATATAACATCACGCTACGACCAATAGGAGCAAAGATATAGTGGTAAATGTGTAAAAAACGGGAGAAAGAAGTCACTATTCCACGCGGACGAAGTCGCGGGCAAAAGCTACATGGTAGCAATCCCGTATCTAACTATTCTAATTATAGTAATGTTTTCTCACGTTCGCAGGTCGTCCGCGCATAAACCCAGTAACTCCGTCAGCACCGTCCCCCTCGCCGTCTCCTGCACCCAAGTCCAACGTGCCCCTCAAGAAGAAACTCCACTACATCGCGAAACAACTGCTAGAATACACCTGCCCTGATGGCAGACAGCCCATGCTGCTGTTCATGGAGAAACCCAGCAAGAAACTGTATAGCGAATACTATAATGTCATCGAGAAGCCGATAGATATGATTACTATTGAGGCTAATATCAAGGTAAGACAACACGATTACATAATTTATTAGATTTAGGGCTGATTTTTCAATAGTCGGATAAGAAATTCGTCGAACAAAGTACAATATAGCTAATTTGAAAAGGTCGCCCAATTGTCAGCAATCATATGTAACTGTCATTTTTTTTTTAATCTGTCGCTTTATAATTTATCAGTCTGTTATGTTTTATATGACCATTGAAAAATCGACCCTTAGTTAGGAGAGCCCAGCACTAAATACACCAGCCCTGATAGACAGCCCATGTTACTGTTTTTATGAATAAAGCCAGCAAAAAGCTGTATAGCGAGTACACAGTACACGAGTATAATGACATTGAGAAGCCGATCGATATGATTCCTATTAATGCTAATATAAAGGTAAGTTAAGGCGAGTTATAATGATAATTAAATGCTTAAGTTAAGACTGCAGCACCTGACAGCAGAGAATCAAAACTGCTTTTGTTGGATTACTAAAATCACCACGAGACTTAAAATAGATAGAGAGTATTTGAAGTCTCGTGCTAGTAATTTTAGTTTGTACCCAACTACAGATGGATTATTATAATTTTAGCAATCTATGTATCTATTTATGTGTGTTTCACATTTGTGGCTAAACTACTGAGCCTGTTTTGGTGATTGAGGTATCAATCGATTCCTAATCATAGTGCGGGTAATGTAGGATACATTTTCCTTATCCTAGCTCTGTCTGTCTGTCGCGCTTTGACGCCATAACTACTGAACCGATTTAAATGAAGCTTGACTTGAAATAGTCTTGAGCCTGAGAAAGGACATGCGATACTTTTTAATGCGAAAAAAGGGTTGTGAGGGGTTGAATATGGAATGAAAATGCTAATATACTGGCTAACTATTCCACGCGGACGAAGTCGCGGGCACAGCTAGCTAGAAATAAAACAACATTGCGAATGCTGTAGCATTCGCAATGTTGTTTTATTATGTTATTATTTTTATGTTATATTGTTGTAACAATATATTGGGGTACGTTGAAAAAAAAACGAAAGTTTGCGGTCATAACAAGTGGGGTATCAAATGAAACAAGACAACATTTCGAGTACAAAAATGATTATTCGTAGTCCAATTAAAGTTCTTAAAACTATTTGTTGTAGGTATTTTTCAATAACCTCTTTATTTTTTTAACCTTTCCAGAACGATCGTTACAACACAATAGAAGAGCTTGTCGCGGACTTCCGCCTCATGTTCTCAAACTGTCGCCAGTTCAACGAAGAAGGCTCCATGATCTACGAAGATGCGAACCTTCTCGAGAGAGTGATGCACGAACGTTTGAAAGATCTGAACAGTGGTTCGCACGAGAGGAAGCAAAACTTGAAGAATATTAAGGTGGTCAAGAATAAACAGCTGACGCAGTTTGAACAGAAGTTAAGGACGCTGTATGATGCTATCAGGGACTATAGGGATCCTAAAGGTATGTATAAACATAATAAAGTAAACGTCATTTAATATTACAGAAACTATAATATGGTGCGGTAGACTGTGTAATCTTAATTTATCTAAGGCCTTCTATTACAGTTAATATGTGCTAAAAATAAGTAATTTCTATAACTTATCAGGTAGCTGGATTTTTATTTTTTTTTTTTTTTTTTAGATCGGACCTAACTATATATAAATAAACCAAGACGGTGAACATTGGACCTTGGTCCCCGGCCATAACACCCGGTCGGTAGAAAGCGCTTCCCTTAGCCTTTCTTACACAGTTGCGCCAATAGTTCATCTTTTTTTCTTTTTTTTATGCGCCAGATAACACACCAATTGTCTTGGTTTCGAATTAAGAAATTTTGTACTACGAATACCAGACAACGATAATTACGGGGGCGTCTCCCATAAATACTTAAATACATATAACATCCATGACTTAGGTACAAATGTTCATGCTCATCACACAAACATTTGCCCCTTGCGGGATTCGAACCCGCGACCGCCGGCATAGTAGTCAGGACATGCGCGGATACACCGTTGTGGGCACTGTGGGCATGCCCACAACCCTAATCACAATTTATAAATTGCATGGTAGAAACTTTTGACATTTTACTAAATTAAGAAGCATCCTAAACAAATATCTTGTTCTCACTTTGCCCAGCCATTATTTTTTTGCTTGCTTTCAAAGGCGTCGTGATTCGTGAACCAAAAATTTGCTTCGCTCGCGCTTTATCATATTTTTTTTAATTATTATTAACTTAACAATTGTTAAGTATAAAAACGAATTTATTAATTTTTATCATGTCTTGACGGGCCTCGAAAACCAAATTGTGCGAGCTCGCGCTCAATATAATGTTCCTTGTTTTGGAAATTTTACTTTCATGCCATCTCGTCATATTTTGTTAAACTCTCCCCCCCCCCCCTATCATTGAAAACCCATAGCATAGTGTGCCCACAACCTTTTTAGAGAGCTGGATCCGTGCCCGAGTCAGGACCGCTAACCACTACACCAAACGTGTCGTCGTGTCGTTTTTATATCAATTACAACCATTATAATACAACTCAAATGCTGATGTTGGTGTGCATTCCGATCGCTTGGTCATATAAGCACACCAGTAACTAAAAATAATGATTTGTCCATAAAGATCTTTTGCACCATACCATGCCATGACCGTGCTAGGAACGTGACAGGCACGAAAAGCAACACGATACGCTCTACCTTGCCCACTGAACGGATTGACAGCGTTCTGTCTCGCCGTTATATGGAGCGAGAGCGAGCGACAACGTATTTTGCCGGTGTGCATGGAACGCGACGATGTTGGTCGGCGACGGAACGGTCTAGTGGGCAAGGTGGCGTATTTTTTTGACTCGTGCCTAGGACAGTTGTGGTATGCTACGGTGTTGTGGGCAAAATTCTTTATTAAAAAAATCTGAATGAATCATCCACGTAATTAGCATTTGTGTAACGTACAGAGAAGCAAATAGTTTCATACTAGCTTTTGCCCGCGACTTCGTCCGCATGAAATAGTAACTTTTTTCTTCCGTTTTTTACACATTTACCACTATATCTTTGCTCCTATCTATCCTCCTCGATAACTGGACTATCCAACACAAAAAGAAATATTCAATTCGAATCAGTAGTTTCGGAGATTAGCGCGTTCAAACAAACAAACAAACAAACAAACTATTCAGCTTTATAATATTAGTATAGATTTATAATATTAGTATCATGAGTCAAACACCATCACAATTTTATAAAGTTCTTTATTCGATCACCACACTTATCTTTTATACAAATCATTATTTCCAACCATAATAATTATAACAGCACTTCAACATAGGTTTCTTTCCACAACCTTTCGCTTCGGCGGTTAGCACTAGACTGCTCGCTTTCCGAGTGCGCCTCGCAAGTAAGAAAGTAGGAGGGGAAGAGGCAGCCTGTGTTGCCACTTTATAAACAACGATAACGGTATTTGGTAAAGTAACAATACTCATTCTTATACAAATATTAATAACGTTAACGGTTATTGCATTGAGTTAATATTACTACAGGTCCAACTGATTAAATCTAAATACAAAAATCATCACATTCGGCCATCCTACCTAGTGCACCTCCTGGTGCATTTGTCTCTACATATATTTACAATGGGGCATCTATATCAATACTACTACAGTATACTACGTTTTACAAATTATGAGCAATAAAGATTATGTTAAAATTTTACTGTTGAGCTCACCACATCAAAAACATTACAAATTGTACTTATTAAAACAATCATCACATTCGGTATTTATATTAGCACTACAAAATTAATACGACCTTCGAGAAATAAAGATTATGCTACAATAATACTGTTGAGCTCACTTTGTAATACACAGCATATATAAATCAATCACAAAAATACATATAAATAACAATAACCATGTTGCTTGCTAGTACTTTTTATAATTATATTATTTTTGGTTTACTTTGAGTTGCCGCAGCTCTGGCAAATATAGATTGATCTATTGAATATAAAGAAGGTTTACTGAAATTTTGACTAACTAGCCAAGGCTAAAGTATTAAATTCAGTGCCCTTATACGACTTGCGGCAACAAAAGTTTAAAACATCTTAGCTATAATCTTTGATGAAATCCGAGTACATCACGTCTATGTATCGGTAGTTTAAATTTAATTTTATTGTAGGGGCTAATAAGTTACTTCGGTTACAATTACAATTGTAATAATAATGAGTAATCTAACAGCGGATGCTTAGAGGCATTTTTCGAGATTGTAAGAAAACAATGTACCTCTTTAACTAAATTGACTATAAAATCTTGAGTAACATTTTTTTGTAGTTTTAAGAATGTGGCATATAAACGATCATAGCTGTAAAGAAACCTTACTTAACTACAGGAACAACAGCTCGTTTCAAACGTAATAAAACATCAGTGGAAGACAAATTAATGCCTCATTACTATAAATAACATCATTATATAATACTCCATTACAATATTTTGTTGAGTATTTAAATTTTTATTCACAACAGCATCCATTAAAATTTTTGAATGACTCAAAAGTACGACGGGGAGTGAATATTTCCAACAACAAGTCACCATTTGTATACTATCATTTGTGCAATAATGCTTCTTAAAAAAAAAGATGATTAAAGAAAATACACCCGCATGTTTTTTTTGTGTAATGTTTAGGATAAACAAAGTGTCTAAAAGAAATAAAATAATCAAAATTTATCTAACATAAGGTCAATCTAAAAAAAAAACAATATTTGAGCTTCTTTTATTACTTTTTGAAAATTTATAATTTTGTAACTTACATGGCGCAAGTTTCGTCTTCTAGTGCCCATAAATGTTATGAATTATGGAACATAAGGTTTGGCTAAACTATACTATGATAACTTGTTGATAACTACTATATTATGATAACTTGTTGGTAGTATTCGAATAACTTGGTGCTTAAATTGTCTGATCTCAAACTGTTTTATAAGATAGTGGCACAGAAATAATTTAATGGAACATTAAAGGCATTTTCTTTTACTGGGAGAATAGAATTTTGAAAAATTTTTTTTTTTTTTAAAACCATACATTTGATATAAATTACACAATCACAATGAGTATAATTTATTATGTTAACATCTACTGCTACTGTGTACATGTTTACGTAAATAAATAAATCATTTCTTATGGTTTTTAATGATTTACTGAACCAACTCCCTGTAAAGTCTAGATAGGCTGTACAAATTTGACTAAAACAATAGATATTTTGTATACGTTTGAAAAGAAAATATAAAGTAGATCCATTTCAAAGAGTTGCAGAAAAATATTAGAGAAGAATTAAAAAAAAAACGAACTTTAAAGCCTTTCAGCATTATTTACCAATTTATTCGTCATGACCTAATAGGGCATGGTCCAATTTACAATTAAGCTATTATCACTCAATTGCAGCAAAATAATCTCCCCTATTTTACTTATTAAATATAAAATGTAAATGATATTTTAGTTCCAAGTTTTCTAACTAAATGAAATATCTACGTTGGTCCCAAGCCAATTTTTATGGATTAAGCTGAATTTGTTGTAATAAATTGACGGATACTTTCAGTCAGGTTTTTTTTTTAAATCGTAAAATTTTAAAATACTTTTATTTGCCATGTAGATGACGCAGAGAAAGTGTTCCAAAAAATAACCCTTAACGTTTGTTTGTGATCTTTGTGCCTTTGAATGTATTTACAGAGGGATATTTGATTCTGACGTGATACGTGAATACTTTTCGCTCAAAACAATTTACAATCAGCATAGGATTCTATTCTACCTTTCTGCATGGATAGAAACGTTAATATTATAGTTAAATGAGTAATGATTACTCTGTAAATGACAAATAGAGAAGCAAACTTTTCAGAATTTACTTTTTATGTTCACTTTTAATATTTATAAATATGAGAGTGCACTCTGATTCTACAAGTTTAGTAAAGTTATGGATTGCCAAAATACATATTTCTTATTTGGAAATTAGTGTACTCATCTCCTTTTGTTTTTATATACTTTTTTTTATACTACATCTTTACTGTATTTACCAACTAGACAAAATAATAAATAAGAAAATTTTTGCGATGCCTACTACTTCAGTACAGGTTAAGTACTAGCTCGATGGTAGACGGCCGATTGTTGTAACGTAATATGAACTACTATTATTGTTATTGAAGTGGTACAATAAACGTTTGTTTCTTTAATTTTATAGTTTGCCATCTCAGTCTACTCGCAACCACGAACATCTACTATAAGTTTTCGAAATGTCGGGATCTAAAATTACAAGATTTCAGCGAAAAATATCTGTAAATTGTATTTACAAAGACATATTCGGCGAATATACATACACATTATTTACGATCGATGAATATACAGTGAATACCTACTACAGTTAAAATAATAGGAGTAGACCTTTTTTTTTACTTTTTGCGAACGGAGCTAAAGGAGTCAATATAAATTGTGTGAAACGGGACCTTACCGTCTACGACGCATAGGGGTCTTTATTATTTTCAGACTACTATTGAAAGACGTCGATGTCCTCAGCCTTGATCTCGAGCTCAGTCTTCTATTTCGACCCAACCGACCTGGTCTGACCTCGTAGTCCTCAGTCTTAATACCTTAGTCCTCTGAGGTCCGGGAGGTTCGCCTGTCATGCCAGCAAAGCACCCCTATGCCGTGGACATCCTAGTCCTCCGACGCATAGGCGGGGCGCCGCGGCCTCGCTCCAGTGCCGAGTGTGCAGTGGCGTCCGCCATCTCGACAACTTCGTTTTCATTGCCTCGGAAAAAGTAAATCTGTATTAGAAGTCTTTCTATATAATATACAGGATACGTAAATAAGGATAAATGAATATTGTATTCAATGCTTCTCTTCTGTAGGCACAATTTATAATAATGCACGATATAATTTGTGATAACTAATCTGTTAATATTAGCTTCAAATACAATATTCAACCATCAGAATGAGAGTGTGTATTGCGATGCAGCTTTGATGGTTAATCAGCTCTGATTTGCTGTCAAATCAGTAATTAGTATTGTGTTCTCAAATTTAATTGATTATCATATTATAATAACATAAACATTAATATTGATTCATACTTTGTAGTATTATTTTAATGTTTATTGATAGTATTCGTTTACACGAAGTGGAATTGAACAGCCTGGAAATTGAATGGATTAAGTTGAATCGCAATACGCCCCAAAGAGAGAATTCTCATCTAACCGTTGTACCTACGTTTACTAAAACTAAAAAAAAAGTATAAAAAAAAAGTAAAAGGAAATACTCTGCCCAAGCGACATACTTTTTCGCAATATTATTACATAACTACATATATGATATTTAGGTACATATTAATGATGAATTTATTATTTAATAATTATATTTCGTGAATACTTCGCTGATGTCATAATGTAACTAATTAACCTATGCCTATATTGCCTGTTATTGTCTACTGTTACAGATCATGCGTTTTTTTTAAATTGATAAGAAAATATTTGTTATCTACTAAAGGACACACTTGGCCTACGCGACACACCTGGTCGCTACTTAAGGACACACTTAGCCCTCGCGACACACCTGGCCGCTGCTTATGGACACACTTGGCCCTCGCGACTCACCTGGCCGCTGCTTAAGGACACACTTGGCCCTCGCGACTCACCTGGCCGCTGCTTAAGGACACACCTGGCCCACATGACACACCTGGCCGCTTTATCTACCTAGTAAAATTGGGTCGGCACAGTGGCCTTAATTTAAAGTTAATTATTGAATCAAATCGAACACACATTAAAATGAACTTGAATTGTATTAAAAATAATTTAAATCATTAATTGAATTTAACTTGTATTTCCTTTAAAGACCTTCTTTTCAAGCATGTATGGAATTAAATTGAATTGAAAACAAATGAAATTAAATTGATGGATTGAATTGAATTGGTTTAAATTGAATCCAATTAAGAACTCGCTATTGTCTTTTTTTTACGACTGTCGAACCATAAATGGAGTGGTATGTTTTTTTTTTTTATTTATTTATTTATAAAAACCAAAATAATAGCCCTACAACAGTTATAGGTTAAAAAAATTGTTCTAAATCTACTAAACATAGCTACAAAAAAAAAATAATAATAATGAGTAGGTACCTATTTCGCTTTGTATTTCCTATTTGGATTGAGAAACGATCATAGTAGTTTATATTAAATTTAGCTATTTAGTTGTACCAATAATGTACATAAATCGCGCATTGTGTTCTCATTAGCCATTGGCAAAGAGTACCCTTGCCCAAATGATTTAATGATAGCACAGCACAACTACGTCATGTTAAGAACAAACCTAGTGCTAGCCGGACAATTATTATTACCTACTTAGGTATCAAGTATGCTTGTGTATTCGTAACCACTGAACACTATCAAGGAGTTGCCTTGACCAAATGGTCAGTTGGAAACTTAACACGATTTAATCAGGATAATAGTGCAACAGTTCAACCGCAGCAGAATATTATCCCAACCAATGCTTTCCTACCACTATCCTGATAACTATATTGCGATGTTCGAGAAACTTTATTATAATATTTTATTAAACATAGCTATGTAGTTGCCCTTAATTAAATAAATCGCGCATTTAGCTTTCACACACCATTAGCAAAGGGTAGCCTTGCCCAAATGATTTGATGATAGCTTAGCACGACTGCGTCGAGTTAGCATAGGCACGGTTCATATCCAGAACAACCTAGTGCTAGCCCGAAAATTTGTTACCTATCTACTTCGTTATTGACAACGAGCATACTCGTGTATTAGTCACCACAGATCATTATCAAGGAGTAGCCTTGACCAAACGGTCAGTTGGAAACTTAACACGATTTAATCAGGATAATATTGCTACAGTTTAACCACAGCAGAATATTATCCCAACCGATGCTATCCTAATACTATCCTGGTATTTATGGCGTAATGGTCACGTTTACAGGAATATTTCATAAACAATATTTTATTCATGCTCTTATTTTAAAATAATAATTATTACATACCTTTCGTGGGCTGTAGATTTCTTCTCGCTTCTGACTTATCATGAGTCAAACACCATCACAATTTTATAAAGTTCTTTATTCGATCACCACACTTATCTTTTATACAAATCATTATTTCCAACCATAATAATTATAACAGCACTTCAACATAGGTTTCTTTCCACAACCTTTCGCTTCGGCGGTTAGCACTAGACTGCTCGCTTTCCGAGTGCGCCTCGCAAGTAAGAAAGTAGGAGGGGAAGAGGCAGCCTGTGTTGCCACTTTATAAACAACGATAACGGTATTTGGTAAAGTAACAATACTCATTCTTATACAAATATTAATAACGTTAACGGTTATTGCATTGAGTTAATATTACTACAGGTCCAACTGATTAAATCTAAATACAAAAATCATCACATTAGTATAGATACGTCAGCTCATACCTCCTAACAAAACCTTTTGTTTGCAGCCAACCGCCAACTAGCCCTAATATTCATGAAGCTTCCCAACAAGATCGAATACCCAGACTACTACGAGCTCATCAAAAACCCCATAGACATGGAGAAGATAGCCCACAAACTCAAGAACAACGGCTACAGCTCAGTGAACGAACTAGCGTCGGACTTCATACTGATGTTCGATAACGCGTGCAAATACAACGAGCCGGACTCGCAGATCTATAAAGACGCGCTCATTTTGCAGAGGATGTGTTTGCAGACCAAACAGATGCTAAGGTGAGTCAGATTTATAAAGAAAGAAAGAAAATAAATTTATTCGACCTAAAATTAACAAAAAATTTACATTGAGATTGAGAGATTACTTAAGATTAAATACAAATCCCACAAGTAATTCATTAAAAATAGGTAAGTAGGCTTAAGTCGAAAAGGCACTCGCTCAGCATTGGCATAAGGAATGAATATGAAAACGAGCCGTTGATTCAAATTATCTATAATCTTTTAGTGGTAACTGGGAATATAATGTATTTATCTATGTAATTAAAAACTGACAAAGGTAATGTACGTTCTTTAAAACAACTATTGTAATTTGTGTTAATTGTACAAAAAACCAACGTTTTTTAACGAGCAAAGTACTGATATTATAACTTAGCTGCCTACCTCGACTCGATTTTTGGTTCCCGTGGTATCGCTATGTTTGGGGTCTCGGGTTCGATGCCCAGTTGAGTCAATATAGATATAAAATATTCTATAATGTCTCTTTTAGCGTTGTTTCTAATTTTATGCAAAATTTTGGGGAACAGTAAGAAAATCATTTTTTGTGAATTTATCAGTTAATCCCTACCTACGACAACATACGCGTAACAATATATAATTCTATTGTGTCTGGAATATCGGTGCTTGAATAATTAATGGCAGTGTATTGCACTATATGGTCAACATTAAACTATTCATTTGTTAGCAGGGAGGACGAAGATTCCGTGCCCGATGTCCCTGCAGCTGTTCAAGAGCTGCTCCTCAATCTGTTCACCACGGTCTACAACCACCAGGATGAAGAGGGCAGGTAAATATCCCTCAGATCTCGATTTATCACAGGAAATGACTATAAGTTCAATAATTTTGAAATTAGATCTTGGTATGAAGTAAACAATGCATGATATGAACTGCTGTGATTGTGAGCGATAGCTACTAACCAACCGATCGCAATAGTTGACCGCATTTGTTACTATGCTAATCACTTAATTAATCAGCGTTCTGCATCATTGATTTCGTATCCTTAAATAATATAGTATATTATGTAGTTTTATTCCCTTAGGGCATCTTGTCCATCGGAAATATGCAATATCCAACAATAAGTTATGACAGATAAGTTTGTATTCAGGGTTTTTTTGCGTAAAAGACGGAATGATGCACTGACTTTATTTGAAAAGTCATAGTTTTATCTAGTAGGCGGGCGCAGCCGCGCATCGCATACACAACAGATTGTCATCTATACTAATATTATAAAGCTGAAGAGTTTGTTTGTTTGTTTGTTTGTTTGTTTGTTTAAACGCGCTAATCTCCGAAACTACTGGTTCGAATTGAATAATTCTTTTTGTGTTGGATAGTCCAGTTATCGAGGAAGGCTATAGGCTATATAACATCACGCTACGACCAATAGGAGCAAAGATATAGTGGTAAATGTGTAAAAAACGGGCGAAAAAAGTCACTATTCCACGCGGACGAAGTCGCGGGCAAAAGCTAGTTTCGTATAAAGTCTATCTGGCAGATAACCAAAACTTGTTAACACTTTCCGTGACAGTAAACGGCTATAGCCGTAAAACAATAAAAAAAATCTATTGCGTCTGGGATACCGTCCCGGAAAGTGTTAAGACATTTTGAAACAGGCCGTTAGTATAGGAAACCTCTTATGCGATACAGTTTTTCGTATATGAAGTTACGCAAACGAGGATATTCAAGTAAATAGTACAATAGTGCGAGTGAAGTCGCCGTCCAACAGTTTATTTATCAGAATTTATTCAAAATATTTTACCATGTTTCTACAGATGTTACTCAGACAGCATGGCAGAACTCCCTGAACACGACGAAGCGGCCAACGGGGAGAAAGTTCGCGCGATATCGCTTGACCTGGTCAAGCGGAGGCTCGACAGAGGTCTGTACAAGAGGCTTGACCACTTCCAGCAGGACATGTTCTCGGTATTTGAGAGGTAAGACTTTATTCTTATAATGTAAAAAGAAAAAGTATTTATTGGGGAGACATCACAAACACATACTTACACACACATAAATTACACAAACAAAAAAAAACTACATTAACACAGAACAGTAAAAGGCGAGAGAATAAAAGAAGAGGTATGGGTATGTAAGGTATACTCAGGCAGTATTCTAATAATGTGGTCTAAGTGTTTTATGTATCCATATAGCCCTCATACCAGGAGCACTCATAGCAAGCTTGCTTCTAAACTGTTCTGCTAATCAGGTTTTTTTGTATCATCTTAACGTCCAAGGCCTTTGCCCAGCTGTGGGATGAGATAGGCTAACAAAAAAAGTTCAATTGGCAGAACAGTTCAATAGCTGGTATACTTGATTATTTATAATAAGGTAAAGGGTCTGATTTTTGAAATATGTTATTGGTTTACACTTGTCTGTAGACTATACCAAATGAGGCATAGACAGGGATGACAATGAAGCGAGCTCACCCAAAACAGAAATTCAAATTCAAAATCTTTATTTCAAATTTAGGTCATGAAATGACACTTATGAACGTCAAAATATACAGTGCAAAAAATAAAAATAAATGTGCCCTGAAAGGGCCGAAACATGTCTCCTTATCTTTTGGGCCCTACCAGCGCTTCGAGACAGAACACAGACAATTAGGCAAGTGCTGAGAAGAAACGCCGGAACAAACTCAGTCACCACTAGCTGCCGTAAAATCGAAATCATCATAGGTAAGTACATCAGTCGGTGCAGGCTGGACGGACCACACATTCGTGTCGTTTAGATAGTCTTGAACCTAATAATAGCCTTTAGACATAAGCGTGTTTTTAACGTGTTTCTTTAATTTATCTTTAAGAAGATACCCTTATGTCACTACGACTGGACTGGATGGACAGACGGCCTTGTAAAGATCGCAGGATCGCACTGGATGCAGACCGCTCACAACCAGTCGTTGTGGAAAGCCGTGGGGGAGGCCTATGTTCAGCAGTGGACGTCCTTTGGCTGATAATGATGACTACGACTGGCTATCCATTTAAAAAAACAAAGTACAAAGTATGAACTTTGTAATTTGATAAATTAATGATTTGGTATGTCAACTACTGTACCTGCGATGTGAATAAATATTAACAACTTATTATTATGAACTCGATACCCAAATGCGATACTGTGAGATCTTATATTTATTTATGTATTGATATTTTGCAACTATCAATAAATAAAACTATACTTTCATAATATAAATTGCACTTGTAAAAAGACAACTGTGAACCTGTGACAGACGAGGAATTGAACCCCGTGTCTTACGCAATATTCGCATATCCGGATTGCGTAAGACACGGGGTTCAATTCCTCGTCTGTCACAGGTTCACAGTTGTCTTTTTACAAGTGCAATTTATATTATTAAGTTTGTATGGTGACAAAACACTATAAAACAAAAATAAACTATACTTTTATTTCAGAGCCCGCCGCCTCTCACGCACCGACAGCCAAATCTTCGAAGATTCAGTCGAACTACAATCGTACTTCGTGGAACAACGCGACCTGTTGTGTCGGAACACACTATCATCCCCCGCGCTATCGTTCACTCGCGATACACTCACTACTAGTGTTGAGTTGGTGAAACAGTGCAAGCTTCTTCAAGAGAACGAGGATGAGGATGAGACGCGGTATGCTATTTATTTAAGCTCAAACTAGACGAATGGCACTATAGTAGTGGCGCGAGAGAAGGCTCACTTAGTCGCGTCAAACTTTTCCACGCGGATCCGAACCATATCGTAGAAAAGATTCCATACTAAAAAAAATCGGATCCGAAAACGGTAATCGTAGTATCGGTTTTTGTTTTTCGTAGAAGTCCTCCATTCCATACGAAATTGACCAGAATCGGGCAGCGTTTCTATTGACCAGACTGCAGAACGCATCCAGTATGTCAAAACCTTTATTGTACTGAACTCTATGTGGTTGAACCTGACTTGAACTGACCATGATTTCAAGCCTTAAGAGGATCGTGTGCGCGCAAGCTTCCATACAAAAAGAGAAAACGTTTTCCACCCCTTAAACGTTGTCCAATTTTGTAATTTTTTTTCATGTTAGAGATATTTTAAAAACTATGCTCGTAGGTCTTTTTTTTTTTAAATATTGTATGTTTCAGAAAATATAAGAACCTAAACATTCACTTTTTTGTCTAAGAATCTCTTCGGAATTTCGTCCGCTTTTAACTAAACAAGCCTTAATCCAAAAAAATCGAAGACGTACAAGCGTAGTTCAGGATGTATGAAAACGATTTCATTCCATATAGGTTTACGGGTAGGAAAACGTGTTCGCCCGCAAGCATATTTCGAACTTTGGCGTTCAAAATGTATGAAAACTCGCGCTGCGTTACGCCTGCACACGATCCTCTTAAAAGGTCATATTGTATCTTCCTATCTATTCCAGGTCCAGTACAGACGACTCGATGCCAGCCGGCAGCGCGCCTCTGCAACAGACTCAATACAGCAAAGGCGACTTCGTGTACATTCTACATGAGAAGACGAACAAGGAGCCCGGCATAGTGCAGGTGGAGCGCGTGTGGACCAACAAGGACGGCGTGCCGATGCTCTACGCTAATGTGTACTATCGGTGAGTTTATCAGCCAATGTAATAGGCTAGTTGACACCAACAATCGTTGACGTATTTTTTATTTATTGTCAAAACCCTATTTTTCCATAGATTTACTATGGCGATTTGAAACTATGACGGCATAGTTTTCTGTGTTCCAATCACACACTTTTTACTGTTTACAAAGCAATTAAAAATTTAATTGTGTAAATTAATAGGTATGATCAATGAAAGGTTAGCCTAAAATATTTATTTTTTTATTTTTTTATTAAAACTTTATTGCACTGTGAATTGTACAATTGGCGGACTTACTACTTATATTGTATTTTATTTAAATATTGGGTTCTTAGGGTTGGGTTGTAAAATTCTTAAGATCTTTGTAACTGTATTCTAGCAAATAAAGACTTACTTACTTACTTACTCAGAATTGTTGGTGATTGCAGGACACTACCCAATTTTATGCTTCGCTCTTCTGAGACGCAGTGACTTTCTGAGACACTGAATTGTAATAAATGAGTTTTACTTTCGATCTACTACGGAATCGCAGCCTATAAGCATTTGCTCAATAGGGCACTATTTGTTCCTTCACTCTTATAGTTCGGTGAAACGGGAGTCCGACATGACCGGTGAGAGATCAGGCTCAGGACCAACGGGTTGACATACACCGAGGCACATATCACACCCCAACTTCCCGACGCCAAGCAGTTCCGAATAGTTTGAAGACAAAATACCTAGACACAATTTTCGCTCCGGCTCTTGACAGGACCTCTTGAGCAGCAAACTGATACTACATCTAACTGATAAAAATATATCATTCTCCTTTGTTCCGTTACCATAACACCTCGTCTTCTCGTTAGTTTTTTTTTAAATAAACAACAATTTGAATTAGAATAGTTAGATACGGGATTGCTACCATGTACCTTATTATTTATGAGCTTCCGATATTTCGACACTGTTGCAAGCGCCATGATCACGGAGTAACTGAAGAGAACTTGCGGGTGGGTTGTTATTGGCAGACATATCGGTCTACCCTCCTTCGAAGTCGTTTATTCCGCTTGCCGCCGGTACCATTGTCCACAAACTCACTATTTTCTCGCATCTGTTCTCGACACACTACACTGACGGAAGCTCATAAATAATAAGGTACATGGTAGCAATCCCGTATCTAACTATTCTAATGTTAGTGACCATGAAAGTTTAAAACAATAATTTGAATAACTAAATATTTTATTATTATTTCTCAGTCCCCACGAGACCTTCCACGTGATGACCCGCAAGTTCCTCCAACAAGAGGTGTTCAAGACGGAGACGCACCGCACTATACCCCTCGACCAAGTCAGCGGCCACTGCTACGTAATGAACGTCAAAGAGTACTTCAAGTTCAAGCCGCAAGGTGAGTGACATGACGGAACAATTATAATTATAATCATTTATTTCAGGCCACAGATTATGAAATACAAACCCATAAAATACATACCTTACAGACTTACATAGACTCAATATAAAAATATTAACTACACTGTAAATCTACACACTCTTTTGATGGCGTTTTGTTAATAATAATAATAGTCCCCTAGCCGATTTCGACTTCGGTGGCCAGTCGCAACGACTAACCGACTGCGCGGGACATATTATAGTGCACAAGCGTGTGTGCAAACACAGGTGCACTCTTTATTCCCTTCACTCTCATAGCCCGATGGGACAGCAATCTGACACGACCGGAGAGAGATCAGGCGCAGGACCAACGGCGCACCGATACACGGGAGTGAAACACCGCCAACTTCCAAGCTCCGGGCTTCCCTGAGAATTTCTGAACAGAAAAACTCAGGTACATATTTTTGGCCGACCTTGGATTTGAACCCGGGACCTCTGGCGCAGCCGTCGCTTAGAATGCGACCCTCTAACCGCTGCGCCACCGAGGTTTGCCTACATGAATCTAGTAGTTCAAGCAACAAATTGAGTGTCATGACGGAACAATATTACAGGGCCACTTATTACAAAAAAGATAGTACCAGGTTTAAACCAAGACTAAGGTTACCCGACCAATTGGAAAAGTACACCTAAATATTGAATGATGGCATTATGAAATTCTAGTGGGTCGGTTAGTATCATAGTACGGTTCTCAGCCTGGTTCAAAGTTTTTGGTATGAGGGGGTAAGTTCAAGATGGAGACGCACCGCACTATACAACTCGACCAAATCAGCGGCCATTGCTACGTCATTAACGTTAAAGAGTACTTCAAGTTCGAGCCGCAAGGTGAGTGATTAAATGGCTCAATTCTAAGATACCACCAACTGCACCCATAATTAGTTTAGCAAAAGTTATGACTTTTACTTAAGTAATGACTTAAAAAATATTTGCATTCCAAAATCAAAATTTTGCACGGAATTAGTGTTGTCAAAAGTAAGAATTAAGTAAACCTCGATCAAAAAACGTATACCATTAATTCAAATCAATGCTTATGGAGATCGATGATTTTAAATAATATGTAAAAAAAAAAGATTTCAAAATAAGTAGCTGATAAAAAAATAATTAAATAAAAGAATAAATCAAATAGTACTTTTATTGACTTCCGATGCGAGCGCCCCACCAGTTTTTGCGGTTGTGTGGCGGGGAGGGCACGTAGTAGTAGTACAGTAGCGAGCGAGACCGCAGCGCAGGCATTCGGTGTCGAGTACTCGAACAGTACGGACGTGTACAATAATTTTACATGTTCTTTGGACCGTATAAAACAAGAATAAGTTAGTTAGTTGTGCGAAAGTCTTTAAAATTATAATCTTATTTAGCTACGACCATAGATCATTTATTGTATTCATGGCCTTAATTTTTTATATATTCTTATTTCTTAATAATCAACAATTATTTTTGTCAGGTTACGCTGATAAAGACGTGTACGTCTGCGAAAGCCGTTACAACACAAAGAACCGTTGGTTCAAGAAGATCAAGGTTTGGGAGGGATCCGAAAAGGAGGCCGTATTAGTACCTAGAGATGTAAGTACCCAATTTGATATATTAATAATCATAAACACTTACTATCAAGTCAGTTCATTATTTTATTAACAGAATACAAATACAAAAATATTATTTTATAAAAACATTATATTATACTATGTGACACAACGGTACCCATACTAAGCTATGCTGTATCACGGCACGGCCATCACGGGTAGCTTTTAACAATTGACAATTGCCTAGATTATAATAACAGAACAATATGATATGCATGATACAAAAGTAAATACATACAATAAAACCTGCCTATTCAAGAAGTAAACAGTGTCCTACTGGTAATATGATTTACGCGTTTTCAAAACAGTGAATATAACAAACATACTGTTACTAATGAGACACGCATGATGTATCTTCGACCATATTAGGGTGGTGTATAAAGTGGTGTCTTGTTTTAGGTACCATTGGAACCAAACCGTACAGTGTCTGTGTTCCGTGAGCGCGTGGAAAAGCACAAGGATGAGTTGGCCGAGCTGGAGGTATTGGAGAATGTGCAAGAGAAGGAGAGACCTGTGAGTTGTTGAAATTAATTTTTTATTTTTTATAATATGGGTTTGCTCTTGTCTCTAGACTATACCGAAGGCATGGACAGGGACGAGGATGAAGCGAGCTCACCCAGGAGAAGCCTGTTCACTCTTTTTTTTTTTAAATAACAGGGTTAAAGACCGATGGAAACACAGATGCTAATTTACTAATAACAGTACTAATAATATAGTTCTATAGGTAGACCGCGAAATTAATAAATACCTCGCCTGCGGGACGGCGGGGTGCGGGGGGAGACGAGAGCGCGGTTAGTGAGCGCAGAGATAGATTTTGATGAATCTTTAATATAATATCGCTCATTAGCTTTATTTCATAGCGATATTTTAGAGATCCAACATTTATCCGGGGCACCGATGGTAAACAATAAAAAGTTCAGATAAAGGCTTCGCATACTCTACTTTTGCATTTTCTTCGTAAGAATCCACTTTACTAAAATCTAATAGTAAACTCATAGATTTTGATACTAGCTAAAGCATTGTAAAAATTGTGTGTTTTATTCTTATAAGTTATTTGGTGTTCTTTTTTCTCAGGACATAGTGATTTAAGTAATGTTGGTCACTGAGGACTAGACATATACCGATATTTTATGATTTGTGAACCTAGTTTTTCTCCTAATTAATTAATCTACCTACCTCTGTATCTCCCTCACTGTTTTAGATTTTACAATCAACTGTCGCAACGTTTGGTACACCTAATAAATAAAATAAAATATTCTCCCTCCCCCAGGACGTAGTGATGTACAACCCGCTCGGCACAGACGACGAGAACACGTACTACGAGCAGTACAACACTGTCTGTTCCGGCGTCATCAAGACGGGTGACTACGTGTACGTGGTGACCGACGGCGGGAAGCAGATGATAGCTCAGGTCGACACTATTTGGGAGACTGGCGAGTGAGTGTTGTCAAATTTTTCGGCTATATAGCAGTGTTTTGACAATGAAGTTTACCGCACTACACAGCATTCAATGGATATGTCTTAAGCTACATACTTATCTAACAAATCGTGTAGTTGGACTGGGCCGCAGTGTGATAGTAAGGTAGTCTCAATATATAGTGATTGAAACAGTCGACGTATTTGGCAGAATAACTATATAACTATTAGACATGACGGGTCTAAACGCGAATAAAAACTTATGAGTCGCTATTACTCACTGCTCGACGTTTCGACTGTATTGCAGTTAGTAATAGCAACTCATAAGTTTTTATGTATTGCAATGCAACGCGAAAGTTTAAAATCCTATAGAATAATAAGTAAGAAAAGTGTTTGATGTATTCTGGTACAGACTTAAGAATGATAATGTTAATCTCTACTAGTTAATAGTAAACAATACATTTTGTTTGTTCCAGTAATAAATGCTACTTCCGTGGGCCTTTCCTCATCTTTCCGTCAGAAGTTGCCAACATTATCAGTAAGGTAAATGCAAATACTTTTTTATTTTCCACAATCAAACTGCTCGTATTTGATAACCAATAATTGGTATTATATTATATTACTTATGAATTCGATACCCACTCGTTGAAGTTTCTGTTTTGCTCGAGGACATGCCTAATGTTTTAAGACCTAAAATCAGGTCTGTTTATCATGTCATCATTTTTATCAAGTAATTTATTTTGATAGCCCTTCTACAAACAAGAGGTGCTGCTGACAACAATCCATGACACCAGTCCACTCGTGGGCATCGTGGGAAAGTGCTCCGTGCTGGACTACGATGACTATCTCAAATGTAAGTATCAGTTACCAAATGTTTAATTCTTAGCAGAACTATTATTAATCATAGGGTTACTTGGTTTTATTAACCTCCTAGTTTCCTAACAAGTTGTACTATTCATTTGCCGTATTTTCTGTCTATCTATAGTAATTAATTATGTGATGATATAAATTAATGCCAAGTTTATTTCTTGCCTTTATTACTTTATTTGCACGGCCTTTATTTTCTCTGATCAAACCTGTGGTTGTCTGGTAGAGAATGCTTTTGGCATTAAGTCCGCATAGGTACAATATTTTATTGTGCAAGTTTCTTCATAAGATAAATATAAATATTTTCATGTGGACTATGAGGACTGAGGAAAATATCAAGATAGTCTAATATAACACTCTATGTGTTCACTTGAATCAGTCTTTTGTTTCTTGTCTTAATGTCATGACACACTAATTCAACAGTAATTGAACAGAAAATGGCAAGTGTCTAACACCGTCTCTCTCTTTTCCAGGTCGTCCGACAGAGATAGCAGAGGGTGACGTGTACGTTTGCGAGTCGGTGTACGATGAGTCGAGCCGCGTCGCGCGCAAACTGAAGGCTGGCTTGCGGAAGTTTGAGCACACGAAGGATGTCACTGTTGACGAGGTAGGTTTATCTCTGTAATTTTACTTATATCTTCTTCAAACATTAATTTCATGTCTAGGCCGTAGGTTTGAAACTTATACTTTCTCGTCTAATTGAGTTTGTTAAGTGTTACAACCACTATAGTCGGTGCAGATAGGATTAAGCAGCGGAACGCTTTACCGGTAAATGCAAGCGATATAAATGTGGCACTGTCAGTTCTTGGTCTATAGTGTGTTGGTTTCTTTATAATGTTTTGTCCACCGTTAATTTTAAGCAGCGATAATTGCGACTGGATTATATTTGTAAGTTATGAAAGGCTTAGACTGAGGTGTCAAGAGTTTTTCCGTTTACTTCTGTTATCAGTGAGATAAAAAAAATATGAAGGCAGTTGAATTTGCCATCGAAATATTTGGAATACATTATTTATAATTACTTTATTTGGCTAGCAATTGAATAGTAAACTGATTAACTTGTTATTTATATTTCAGATCTACTACTTCCCAAAGACGCTGGGCCCGCCCGCGCTGGCGAGCGCGTCGGAAGTGCAGGCCTCCACCAGCGCCTTCAGCCAGAAGCAGTTCCACTCCAACGTCAACCTGGACCACTTGGTGAGTGGGCCCCGCGGTATGCGGGCCCCGGGGTATGCGGGCTCCGTGGTATGCGGACTCCGTGGTATGCGGGCTCCGTGGTATTAGGGCCCCGTGGTATGCGGGCCCTGTGGTATGCGGGCCCCGTGGTATGTGGGCCACGTGGTATATGGACCCCGTGGTATATGAAATCCGTGTTATGTGGACCTCGCATTATATGGACCCTGCGGTGAAATACGTTGGTCTACGTACGTACACCACATGGATAGACACCAACTTTTAACTTAGATTTCATGTAGAGGTACGTTTAAACGTTTATGGCTCACTATAATGCCCTACATATGCCCACATAAAAAGGAGATCACAATCTGATCAAAATAAAAAGACTACACATTTTTTAATTACCCAAATATATAAAGTGTCGGAGACTGTTCATAAATGATCAATCTAACTGTTTCAGGACGTAAAGCCGCAGTTTACGAATCTCATAAACACGACGATCGGCAGCCAGGATGTGGAGATGCTGTTGGAGAACTCGCTCGACGACTCGTCGCTTGCTTCGCCCGCCACACCTCTTTCTATAGGTAATAATAACACATATTTTTCTATCGCCCAATTTCCGAATCTTTTTTAACGAAACAAGACCAAAGTTGTGGGTTGGTTGTGGGTCAACCATTCATAACTCACAAATTAGGTAGTCAAATTTTCATATATTTTTTGTTGGTCTCCGTCCTCTTAAGCAGACAGTAATCGAAATGGATGGCTTTGAATGAAAAATACTGATAATTTGAAAGATAGATAGAAAAATCGTTTATTGGTTAACATCACAAACACACACATACACAATATTACAATTTCACAATCGCAGAATCGTGACAGTTAATTTAGCCTGTCAAAGTTAAACTCCTGAGTATAAAAAAAGGCTAATTCAATATTTGGTTCTGATCCGAACTAATCTAATTTATGTAACAAAGGATTTATTTAAAAAACTTACCTTTAGAAGGTTCATAACTATTATTGATGGCTTAGACTTACAATTATCTTATTCTGCACACACAGGTGGCAACAGCAACCCGTACAACCCGTCAATGTCGGCAACACCAAGCACAGAACGCACCACAGCGACTCCAGCCAGCGGGAAGAAGAAGAAAGAACAGAAGCAGAAGATCGTCACCGGATACATTCTGTACTCGAGCGAGGTGCGCAAAGCGATCGTGGCTAACAACCCGGAGTGCACTTTTGGTGAGTGTTGCTTAATGTTTGTTTTTAGAGATAGGGGATTTTTTAGCTTGATGATAAGGCATACCAAATGATATTCATAGTTATAAAAATAAAAATAAATATGTGGAAGACAATACTCCAATTGTCATAGTTTTAAAGTAAGGAATTTTCTGCCAAACAACAATTATTGACGTCAAATATTCACATCACACAAACATCTACCCCTTGCGGGATTCGAACCCGCGACCCGCGACCGGCTGACATCAGGACATCAGGAGCGCTAACCATAACACCAGACGTGTCTTCATTGTTTCATTTTAGACTCTTATTTTCTATGGACAAGTCACATCGAACAACAAAAAAGGGAGTCGTAGGGGTAGTGGCAATTGTACTTTTATTAACTCTCGACTCAAAAAGAGGGGCGTTTTTCTGAAAAGTATTTTTGAATGTCTTAAACCTTAAAATGTTTAGAACATTTTGTAGACATTCCGTATAATCGAACTATGTCTATTGTTTGAGTGGCTAAGGTTTATGTCAGGAATTATACGATTCACAATCTATAGTCAGAGTCAGAATATATAGACAAGTCGGCAATATTACTAAGTATTAACACCAGTATTAAGTCAAAACATTGTATTTATGCTAAGTTTTTTTAGTATTCTTAGAAGGGTGTTTTCTTTCGGTAAGTAGCCATTCTTTTAAATAATTTCAATATTGTTTAGCAATAAGTTTTCTGATCATTGCATGAATCTTCATTAGTTTATATCATTCGTTTTCTTAACCTTATTTAATTTGTGTATGTTCTGTTGTGTATAATGAGAAAATTCGGTCTTAATCATTACGTTATTGTCTCTTATCAATTTTAGTCACAAAATAAAGGATTTTTAGTAACATGTCAAGATATAACTTTATTCAAAATTACGCTTAAATTTTGAATTTAATAATTATTTATTGGCACAAATGAAACCCTACTGATTTTAAATCTATGTAAAATTTAGCAACCAAGGACTCAAAACGTTTGAAATTAGGTAGGTGTTGGTTTGGTTTAAAATAGATTATAAAATTATAGTATCCGAATGCATAAAAGCCTGGATTTGGGTGATTTAGATCTTAGACAATAGTTCAGTGTGTTGATTTGACTATACATATCCCGTTTGTATATTAATAAAAGTAACGGGAATGCATTGCATGATTGTCATTGTTTTATTATGATTTAACATAAACGTAGATTGAATTTTACTTTTTTAACGTGTCTATTTTTATTCATTCACTTCTATGTGTAATCCTGCACGTATATCTTCTATCGCTTAGTTGCTTTTGCGTACATATAATCAAATCATTAGAAAGTATTTGAAAATACATAATAGGCCGCTGTGTTGTCGTTTTAATATCTAATCTAGTGTTAATAAGTTATAGAAAACAAACTTTGTAAACAATGATAACTTGCATGTCGTGATTTGATACAGAAATCAATAGATTCAATTTTACGAAACGTCTTTTAAAAATATTTTTAATCAAGACTTTGTATTTAGAATTCCAAATGGACGTTCAAATGGGGTCATCTCATTTACTAACCATTATTTAAATTGCTTTTCCTTTTAATGAATGTCATTAATAAGCTACAAATACATAACAATCAACACCGCTATAGGTAGACCGCGAAAACGAGAAATCGCGGCGGGGTGAAGGGAGAGACGACAGCGCGTTTAGTGAGCGGCCCACACCCCGCGCGCCCCGCTATCGCCTTCCCCCGCGCCCCGCCACCCCGCAGGCGAAGTCTCAATGAAGCGGAACCTATAACACTCTTCTAAAATGTTATCCATAGGCGAAATATCTCGCATCGTCGGCAACGAATGGCGGTCGCTACCCGCCTCTACCAAGCAGAGTTGGGAGGAACGCGCCGCGAGATGCAACGAGGAGACCTCGGCTAGGCTCGCGGAGGAGATGAGGGAGTTGTCGCAACATGTAAGTCGCTTTACACAAACAAAATCCAAATTAGATACTGTTTGGCAGGCACACTTGCGCATGATGATTTAAACCAGGATTACGCTAACCCTGGTTTAAATCTTATTTATTTCTCTAGCAACGTCAAATGAACTGACAGAGTGAGAATGATGATTGTACCAGGATTAGCGTAGTTCTGGGTTAAATCATCATGTGCAAGGGAGCCTAAGGTACTAAGCAGGCGGCCTCACTACAACGAAGATACTTTGACCTTAATAATTTCTCATGATCCGCTCTGATTAAATGCAATATTTGATACGCCAGCCCCAACCTTAAATAATGAAAAACGTTTATAAATTATTATATATTATGTATCGATAGGAATGTAATTTCAAGTATTAATATGTAATTTACAAAAAAAATACTGAAGCTACTTTCAAAGATAAGACCGTGCTTATTTATTTCAATTTTCTATCTTACTTGTCATCTAAATTATCAAATCACTATGCTGTTCATTCAATTGAAAGCTAACACAATATTCAAAAATAAAGAATCCTTAACAAAGTACAACTATTTACAGTCCTTCAAAAATACAACTCTATCTCACACGGCAGTGTGTCAGCCAAGTTCGCTTTTATTTACCTGAATGATACTCTCGACAGACCCCGATGGAGAATACATACGAATGCGCGTGGGACAACTGCGACTATCAGTTCGAGGAGCTCTCGGACTGCATGGAGCACTGCATCGGGGATGGCGGTAACAGTAAGTGTTTATTCTGACTCTTTATGGCCCACTTATATTATTTTGTAGGGAAACTCAACAGCTTTTTGTACATAGAAACATTTGTGATAATTACAAGTTAACAATGGAATCTAGCCAATTGGGAATTCCACGGAAAATTTACAAGTCACGTAGGAATAGCAGACAGAGTAAAAATAGTAGTCCGGTCAAATTAGACATTCGAAGTTACCTAAATTCCCACCAAGCTGAAAATCGGTAAGATTGTTTGAAATATCATTAAATACAAAATTTGAAAGTTCCCCATCTTTCCCCTGTAAGGAAAAAAAAATATTCAAGGTCAAAGGTAAAAAAAAATGAGTTTTTCGCGATTTTCAGCAAAACGGTAAGTTTTATCATAAAAATATTTCAGTCAAAAACTGTAGACCATAAAATTATCTACAAAAAATAAATTAATACTTTTTTTTCTACGAGCCACCGTTTTTGAGATATAACCA